>JBCAUA010836784.1:16684-28324 GCA_038406235.1 Peronia verruculata
GTGTGAAATTTTGGGAGTTCATTTTTTTCTCCCTCACCCCCCCCCCCCCCCCCCCCCCAAGTGAGTTAAAAATACATACCGTGATGCCATCCTAAGTCAAACTGACCAATAGAAATGCTGAATAAAGTTGCAATGATCCCACGTAAAAATCTTTTGTTTATAATAATTTGACACCAGTCTCTGGTGAATAAAGGAAGGATTCAGACTGCCTTGGGTGGATTTGCTTGTGATACCGACGATATCCAGTAGTACTGGAACTTTGGCAGGTCTGCTAGACAGTTGCTGACTAAAGCGATGGAAGGGGGGAGTGAATGTGTGAATATATGTGTAAGGGAATATGTGTTGTAGAGACCAGGAAACACAAAGGAAACCACCAGGGGCAGGCAGGGACATACTCAGATTTGTTTAGAAACATTATTACCACAGTGAGCTCTCTGCCCCTGTAGATTTTCTACATCAAATAACCACCTGTCTCCAGGCAGAGATTGACATTTTTGTACAGGGGATTTCACCTCCCTGTGGGCTGATGTGTTCAGGGCAAAGACAGTGGAAAGAAAAAATAAGATGGGTAATTGAGTGTATTAGTCCTGTGCTCAGGACAAGTCAGTTGGAACTTTGTGACGGCAAGTTTGAGCAGTGGTCAGTTTTATCTGTTTTCCAACTCGGATATCAAATTCTTTTTTTTTTTTTTTTTTTTAATGAAATGAAAATTTAATCTTTTTAAGCTGAAACAAAAATGTTTGGGGATACGTGAGTTGGGAAATAGTTAAAAATGGCCATAGCTGGAGATTGCCTGGCACAACTTGGGACTCATTAGCAACTGGCGTAAGATGTTAGATGTGTGAGTCTGCACCTGATTGTCAATTCCCAGGGTAAAAACTGACAGGGTACAGAATTCTGAGAAATCCTCATCTGTTTGCTGGTTGCCATAAGGAACAAAATGTTCTGTCTCAGTGTAGGGGTACTGACCATATTGGAGACACATTGACCAACACACAGGGAGACACACCTAGAGGTCAGACACCATGGCCTTCCTGTGTGAATTATGTGTGGAGTGGTGAGTGGACTGTGTGGGTGAACTATGTGGGTGGACTGTGTGGGTGAACTATGTAAGTGGACTGTGTGGGTGGACTGTGTGGGTGGACTGTGTGGGTGGACTGTGTGGTTGGACTGTGTGGGTGGACTGTGTGGAGAAGCCTTTCCTTACCCAGCATTACTCTGACATGTGCAATCTTTTCACCTGTTGATTTTGTTCCATCTGCAATTTGATTTTCTTTCTGTTTGACATTGTTTGTTTGTTTGTTTTTTTTCTCAGATGATTTTTGTCTTTTTATTGATCACTTATTTATTTGCTAGAAACACCAATGGAAATGATTGACTTGTAAATAGATGTGTACGTTTGTTAGTTTGTGCATGTCAGCCGATAATTTCCAGCCATCGGAAACAAGAGATTGTCGTTTTGCAATGATGGCTGTTGTCTGTCCGACTGACGACTCGGCCACTCTTCCTGGCCAACTACTTTGCCCTCTTGCCAGGGTGGATTGTTGTTTTTTTTTCTTTTGCCGGCCGTTTACGGTTTGTTTCCCTGTTATTTTTGACTGGGCAGTTTGGCCATTTCTGTCCTCCCATGCTCGGTTCAAAGACGAGATTGCCCCAAGCTTTACATTTCAACCAAGTCAAAAACTTACACATACATGTACGCATCACCCCCGGCCTTTTGTTGAATATATTTTTTAACAATTTTTTCCCCTTTGTCAGTGTTGGTTTCTTGATGTGCAAATGACTTTAATTTATTGGGTGACAAATGATCCATTTTACGACAATGTCCATGTCCAATGTTCTCCTCAGCAAATCAAAAACTTGTAGTCTCATGATATCCATTAACTGCACCCTTTGTGTATATAGCTGTGTATATATCATGTACTTGTACGCAAATGTCAGATTATTTTGATTCCTAGCAATGGTTGACTTACTCACTGGCTAGCCAGGCCGACTGTTCACTGTTAGACTGGCTGTGTAGATAACCAACACTAACGTACAGATAGACATCAAGTCAGGCACAGTGCGTCTTCAAGGTCATGTCCAACGTTTTTGTATGTGTACATACATTTGTAATGGTCCCTGATGTACATAGTCCAGTGGCCCATGTGTGGGTGGGCTGGTGCAGCCACAAGTGGCGCCCTGTGCGACTGAGTGAGTGTGGCTAACACAGTCCATGTGGGAGTGATAGTGAGCAAGAGGTCAAAGTTCACTGTGAGAACTGCTACTTGATATCATTATGTGTTGATTTGTTACCAAGCTCTGTCTGAGGTCGTTGCTGACACAAATGACCTGACGCTGATGTACATAGATTATACCATTGTTTTTGTCATGTGACCTGACATCCCCCAGTCTGACAGTTCATGTCGCTGTGTTGTTGTGTGTGACTGGTCTTTGCTTCTGTATGGAAAATCCTTCAACTTACAGCCAGGACTGAATGGGTTAAGTTTGCTGCCTGATGTGGCTCATTGACTTTTTGTTTGTTTGCGTGTGTGTGTCAGTACTAGTTTTCTGCTGAGTTAACCGTCTGCAGGCGGCTGAGAGGTGTAGGTAATGTAGAAAATAGTGGCTGTATTTGTTGTCTTGTGAAACTGTCAGTTGTTTGTGCAGCAGCTGGGAGAATAGGTTAGAAAGGTGGACAGTTGTGTAGATGGAGGGTAGAGAGGGAGAAAGAAGGGACAGGTGTGTGCAGAGCTAGAGAGCTGAGAGATATCAACTGAGGAACAGCTGCTGGTACAGGTGTGATTCTTGTCTGTGTGTTACAAGCAGTCATAGAACTGGATTGGGCTGTTTCAGGCACTGGCTACTGTAGAAAGTGACCATCTGAATTCATTGTACAGTTGAACTCATGGACCTGGTCTTCTGGTCTGGCTAAAACTAACCAAGCGTTGGCTCTGTGTGACTGTTTGTTGTTTGTCCTGTTTGTTGTTAGGAAAACTGACCCTCTGGCTGCTGATGTCAACATCAGAGACTCCTGGCAGTCCAGCTGCTCATCAACTCACATTTCTCTTGTTACACCTTAGTGAAGCTGTCCGGCAGCCTGTGAGCTGTGGTCAGTGTGTGTCTGTCTGTCTGTCTGTGAGGAGAAACAGCCACTTATTGGGTGAGACAACGACACTGGTGAGACAATGCAACCAAGCCAGCTGACTTTTCTACAGTGAGCAACTCTAAGACAGACATGTGGTCAACTCAGTTCTCTGTCGTTCTATCTCCAGGTTTTGCTTTTTGAGAAAATTGATGTTTTATGTTTAGCAACTGTTGTTGCACAGAGGAGAGAGGACAAAATGATGTTCAAAATCTACCTGTTTGGGCAAGTGATCAGTGAAATAGTTAACATGCACATCATAGGGTGGATTTACCATCCCTCTTTCATATATCCTGTAACACTTGATAACCCAAAAGTGGAGATAGAGCAATGAAGAACTCAGCTGGCAATGTGCTGTCATTCCTGGTCCCCTGACTGCTGAGGTAGACATGAGGGTCAGTTGCATCATTTGACGGTCTGCGGCTGCAACTGCTGAGTTTGGCTCAGATTGAGTGCAACAGTTTGTGAGCTGGTCTGAGAAATGGAGTTGTCATCTCATATGGCTGTTGTCTCAGAGCAGAATCTTTCAAAATCTAAGGGCTCGGACTTCTGCTGTGCTTGTCAGTTTTCAGTATTTGACTGCAGTGTCTGAACCAGTGATCAGCAATCTGTCGTCACATTGACCAGTCTGATGGTGACCAAATCTGGCATGACCAAAGCTATTGCCTGAGTTAACCTTTTGATCCCATATTTGTTATCAGAATCTCTCAACTTCTAGTCCCACAATCTTGTCCTTTTCTCAAAACCAAATATTTTTGCTGTTTTTTATTACAACTTAAGATCTTTATCCACATGTATGTACTTTTACTGTTTGTCTGTGTGTGTGTTTGTGAGTGTGGCAGTAGTTGTGAGCTGATGTAACTAGGACAGGGGTGGGTGAGGTGGGGGTGTGATAGAGAAGATGGTGAGGTACGGCTGCCGCCGCTGTTGTTTGTGTGGCATGTATGAATGATATCACGACTGAGCAGTTTGTTAGTGGGACTGACAGATGAATGTTGTGACTTATGACTGCACTGGCCCAGAGCGAACACTACACTGATGCCTGCGCAGATCTGACTGATGACTGGAGTACATCTTCATGTTTATCTGCTGTGTAACAAACAGGTCATGTATCCAAACTTTGGTTAAACAAAACATGAATAAATTTTGTATTGTCATTGTCACACCTGGCGTTGGTTTGTGTCAGTGTCAGTTGTCATTGTCTGTGTGGGCTGAGTGAATGTCACTGGTCTGTCAGGGAATCCACTGACACTCTAAATGTTCTATCCCAAGGTTCTGTTGTTGTACCAGCAGGTCCAATATCCACCCACCTCCACTGG
Source organism: Peronia verruculata (assembly GCA_038406235.1). NCBI lineage: Eukaryota > Metazoa > Mollusca > Gastropoda > Systellommatophora > Onchidiidae > Peronia > Peronia verruculata. Next base: position 21,128 of record JBCAUA010836784.1, read on the forward strand.
TCTGTCTAGTGTGGACATTTTCTTCCTTGATTTTTGACAAACCATTGCAAAGACACGGCTGACCTGACATATTATATTCAAATCAGTGAACACCAAAGTTGGAACTTGTACAAGAGGGAGGGAAATCATTCGAAATCCCTGTGTCTCCGTTGGGGAAAAACAATCATTCAGCTGTTGACAACGATGTAGAGAATATAAGAATGAAATGACCAACGCAGTTAAATATGAAAGTATTCACTGCTCAGTTAAACTTTGAACAAATTAATACATGTAATAACAATTACAAACATTCATGGGGGGAAAAAAAAAATTAAGGTTATGCTTGAAATCCTTCTCTTGTTATTTTGATGTTCATGTAATATAATTATAAAACTAAAAAAAAAACTTGGCAGACCTATATTTATTTGACTCCACCAAGTTATAACTTACAGCGATGAGACTCTTTAACTCTTTCAGATGTGGCTGTGATGACAGAACCTCGTGTTGAGAGAAAATAAAACCTACAGGAATTGAAAAAGCCTTTGAAATAATTAAGAAAAAAAAAAAAAAGAATGTATTTGATTTTTTAGTGCTGTATTATCATGGTCATAAATTGCAACCATGTCCATGTATCTATGGTATAAATATTCTTCATACTACATGTAGAACTGTCAATGAGCCATGGTATAGATCTAATGTTTATCAGTATAATTCTGTAACAAAATTATCAAGTTGAATTTACATTTTAACACATAAAAATACAGAGTAGAACGTTAAAGATTCGTAGAAAAAACAGCTGAATTTTAACTAACTTAATTTTAACAGTTTGAGCCTGATGACAAAATCTAATAACAAACACACATCGGACAGGATTTAGAGGAAACTTTAGCTGGAATTTCCCTTGCATCTGTGATATTTGAGAACATTTTTTGATTATATGAATTCATTAAGATGGAAATGGAGGTGAAGATCCAGACCTGGAGCTTATCTCAAATAACTATTGTACCTGTAGCATTATATACTAGTAGATCTAAAGTTGATCAGCTGATTGGACCAACAATAACACTGAGTTCTAGATTACATGTGTACGCCTGTAAAATGTATTTGATATTTTTTTTTTTTTTAATGGGAGTTAATACTTGAAACTTGTGAAGAGAAAGTATTTACGCGATTTTTTCTCCTGAATTACAAACAAACAAAAAAAAAGGGGGGGGGAGGGAAGATCTCACCTGGTTAATTTACAGTACACTCAACTTACACGTACATGTACTAACATATTTAGTGTCTCTAGCTATTCTTTCATTTCTGCTACCTCCCTGCTCATGAATCTGTTATTGTATACGAAGACTGAAATGTCTCTGAGTATTTCTTTCTATTGTAGACATTACCAGAGACATTGTGAGTCAAAGTCAAGCCACTGTATCTGATCTATTGTTTGTCCAGATCAAGATCTAAATAAGTGTCAGGAACATTGGGTTCAGTGTGGATTTTGACATATTGTTAGATTTAAACACAATTTTGGCCAAAAGTTTATTTACCCACTTGCACCGGATTTTTGCATGCAGCCTCAGTATGAGAGAGAGAGAGAGAGAAGGAGAAATGTGCGTCCAACTGAGTGGTGATAGCAGAACAGCACTGTGTGTGTGTGTGTGAGTGTGTGTGCATGTGTGTGTGAGATGTTGGAGAGATAGTTGTACACAGATTCATCCCTACAACATTCCAAACTTTCTGCCTCACCAGCTCAGCCAGCACTAGCATTTCAGTTCAGCCCAGTCTGTTCCAATCAACCAACAGCCACAAGACACGGAAAGATTTGCACAGATGGTGAACTCAATATAAGATTTTTATTCAATAAATACAGCAGTACAAAGTCCTGTATGGATCACACTGTGTGTGTGGGTGAGAGTCCACAATGTACTCACACCCAAGGTCAGCAGTTACCAAGGTCAGACACAAGAGCACATTGGACAAACAACCAGTCAGACAAATGCCCACACCTGTCACAGAAACATTTTCACAACAGCATAAACAAATAAGCACTACGAAATCAGGCACTGGTCAAACTGAGGCCACCGGAAAAATCAAGTGTTTTTCAACAGTGAATGAATTTTTAGGGCAATTTTATTACAGTGCACACCATTTATATCAGCATCGCTTGTAAAGAGATTTCTCTTTTGTCGACATGATTTACCAAGTCTGGGTTTTTTTCCTCTTTATTGTTAATAAATAGATCCCTCTATTTCTATATCGACATCCCATCCCTTTAATTTCTCTTATGTCGACATGTCAGTCAAAGTCGCTAAGCTGTGTAGGCCTTATATTACTTAGTACACAAGAAATCACCTCGTCTCTCCTCGCTCGCTCAAACTAGAATTTAGAAGAGGTGAGCCGCATGCCCTTTGTTTGACACGCTGAGCGTAGCCAGGGAAAGAGAGTAGTAGTGGGCACAATAGACCTACACAAAACCCAATGTGGCCCAGTAGCTCCACTGGAAGGGAAACAAAGAAGCTTGTGTCTAGTTTGGACTACCCGTACTGTCAACACGGGGAAAGGGTCGTTGTGTGTGTGTGTTTGTGTAGATCAACATGTAACCCATTTACGCATCCATCCACCTGCTGTCTAGATCTAGTCTGACTTGTCCAGTGAACAGGTCTGGTGTTTCATAAGATCGTAAGGAATCACTAACACTTGTATCAGTAGTAGATCTAATCCCTGTCGTTTGCATTCTCACATGCAAGATTTACCGACGGTCCCATTCAGAGCCAAATATCATAACAAAATGTTTAAGAAGACAAAAGGACAGGTGCTGATTTTATCGTTTTTTTCTGATCAAGGGCAATAACTATCAGTTCGATATAGTGGCATGGTTGCTTCCTCTTATGTCAAAATGCAATACTATCACTTGCTATTATTATTGTAGTAACCCACCTCTGCAACAAAAGAACACTATCTTAAAGAGGTTTCTCTTATATCGACTTTCTCTCATATCGACATAAAATGTCTGGACCCTTACATGTCGACATATCAGGCGTGCACTGTAATTTAATGTGTGGTGGGAGGGGCGGGGCAGGTCAGCTGGTGGATATTGGATAGAAAAAACATAACTTTCAGCAAAGTTTCACGTTGTTAAAAAACAATAAGAATTATATTATATCTCTTGCACAGCAAATGTAAGAACATGGAATTCCAACACCTGCAAGAAGAAATTCTAAGGTCCCTTGTGCATCAGTTCAGGCAGGATGATCAAAAGGCAGAGATGGTCTAGATAATATCAAGTGTGCCATGACCTCTGTGTTCCCTCCACCCCACTGACAGCAGAGTAGACTTAAGACTTACCCGAGATTTGGAATGAGCTGACTTGTTGACCCCTGACCTGGAGCTCCCCCCTTTGCTGACCCCTGACCTCCCTGTCACTGACTTGGAGGAGATGGCTTTGCCACCCGCACCTTTGGCAGAGGTTGAGGTTTTCCCCGAGCTGGGCTTGCTGCGTTTCTCTGGAGTGGGTCGGGCCAATGTGGCCACATCCACCTGTTTGACTGGTTCCCTCATCTCCACATCTGTCGTATGGTAAAGAAGATGGTGTCATTTGTATCAACAATCTGTTACCATCGGTCTAAACAAGAACAACACCACAGACAACGTATGGGACATACATCATCACCAACAACCATTTACCAGCACTAGGTACAGGCCAGATGATGGCAGTCAGGCTGATACACACACAGACCATTCAAATCCTCACAATGCAGGATGAAATAAGCCAGTACTGTACAAGCTGACATTGAGCCCTCCACCAGTTTTCTTACTGACAACAAAACAAATCAAAATAAAAAAAAAAGAATAGAGTTTTTAAGTTTTTGAGCAACAGGAGAAATAGTCATCAATGGCAACAAATTGATTCAAATTATTTTTTTGGTCAATATCAATACTGTTTGTCAACTGCGCAGGGTGAAAAACCAACCTTGGCTCACAGAAAGATTTTGTATCAATCTCCGGGGTTCTTCAGCGGCACACACATGAGACATCACCAGTCTGATAGTGTCTGTGTGGACAGCCAACCTGAGGGTGATGGGGAGAGGAGGGCTAGGGCTGAGCACAGAATTACCACCGCAAACCTCACCTTTGCCAGACTTGTGGGTCACTGACTGCGGGGGGAGCAGGGGTAGGCCTGTGGTGCTGGTGGTGGTGGCTGTGATCGCTGGGGCTGTAGCTGTGGTGGCAGAGGGGGTGGGAGTTGTGTGAATGATGCCTGACTTCCCTCCCTCCCCCCCTCCTACAACCACACTGCCCACCACTGTGGTCTGCGCACTGACCGGCACCAGGCCGTGGACTTGCCCCTGGCTGTGGCCCAGTTGTCCTATCTGAGGGGAGGGCATGGTGGGAGGCAGCCCAGTGGCGGATGACTTGATTCTGCCACGCTCTGTCTTCACCAAGCTGCTTTCCACCAGTTCATCATCAAACTTCCTGCGCTTGATTGAGCGTGTGGAGCTACGACGGGCAGGGATGAGACCACTGAAACACAACAAGGGAAGAAAGGGCAATGGTCCACTATAATGAAATGTCCTCCTAGTGCAGACTGACCATCGACATGTCCATCAGGCTTGCCTGGAAACTGGGATGAGGAAACGTGAACAAATTTCTACTTTTCTCTCATGCACTTATTGTGCAAGAGGAAATGACTTAAAATTAACTCACTAAGATCCACATTCAATATGTAGAAAAAGCAGCTAAAGTGTACAAAAAACATCATTTAAAACATTGTTATACTACATAGACAAGCAGCCTATGAGCTCCTCAGGTGGAGTGAGACAGATACTCAGGGGAAGAGGGACTTCTTTCATTAGATACATGTATTTTCACCTATGTCTTCCTGACATCTTCTAGAGCACCGGCCACACATTCGGAACATACTAACTGTGGCCGTCACCAAGACCAGGTGATGCATACACACAGGCCAGTACAGGGCTCAGGTTAATAAAATGGTCCATCACACAGTGTGAAATTTGTGGATTCATTTTGGTTGAGAGTGTCGAAGACTTCCAGCCCTTCTGACTCTCTCAGCTGCTGTAGATGAAGCTCAGCACTACTCAATGTGAAAATTCTCTACCATTCTCCTGCTGCTTTGGCAAAGCTTGAGAATTTTTTCCCGCAATAGGTTCTCCGACCATTTCAGATTTTCAACCATGATGTTTTCCTCCTACTCCAAATTTCTAACAAATATTTGTGGACATTCAATTCTTAGCAGAAAAGTGGCAACTCTCATTTCTAGGGGAATTATGTTTCTTTAAGAAAAACTTAAGACATCTGACTTAAGTTTGCACATTTCAAATGATCTGAGATGTTAATCCTGACATAGAAATAGAATCATAAAAAAATATCAGCTTTCAACAGCTGATATGTGGTCAACAGCTGATATGTGGAACTACCAGCCTTGGAGTGCTGGGTTAAAATAATACTAAGTCCCACTCTTATTTCATACACACATTTTATATACACACAGACAGAAAGAATGGAAGAAAAATACGACTGCCATTTTCTTCACATAATTTCAAAGCCAGCAACCAGCAAACTGGCACAATCTCTCATACATTTTTTCACAGTTAAAGCTAGAAATCTATGCGTGCACTACTAAAAGCTACAGGTCATTGATGAGTCTTCAGATTCCAGACCAACCTTGGATCAATTTGTGCTAGTCTGCGTGATCGTGGCGGGGCTTGACTCTTTGGTGCTGGCATGGGGGAGGTAAGGCTCTCTCCTACAGCTATTATAGGTTTGATCACATCTGTGACTGGGCTACTGCCAACATCAAATGTCCTTTCTGTGTCAGAGACTGGTGGCACCGACGCAGCAGGGGATGACATTTCTGGCTGAGTCTCAGGGTCCATTTCCATAAGAATTATCTGTTTCTGGTGCATTCAAATTTTCAAGAAGAAATTACCAGACAAAACAAACATTTTTCAAAAAATTATCACCTTTTGCAAATGCCAACAATCCAAAGCACGTGTCAACAAACTTTTTTATCTAAAATTAATACATGTGACCATCACACTACAATTAACCCATTCATTACCGAGCCTGACTACATTTTGAAAGCTGGAAGTACCAGCTCAAGAGAGATAACTGGGATGAAAACTTCGGTGGTTGTAGAAAAGAAATTAAGATAAAATACACTTTACGCGTTTTTTGCATGAAATCCGCCGCAGTTTGTTGAGAAATCAACAATGATTGTGATAAATGTACTTCTTTTGGACACAACAGTAACAAAACAATAAAATTCAGACTCAACTGTACCAGCTTCATTACATAGATCTAGATCTCTACTACATCGACATCTTGATCTAGATAATTTCCTCATATTCACTGTGACTTTCTTCCTATGCTCAAATTCTTGATCTTCGTCTGCTTTATTATCAGTTGCATTCCATGTCGAAAACCCAAGTTTCTTCATCATACAGAGATAGTCCCGCCCCATCCATTTGTCAAACTGTTAAAAAATATTATCTCACACATTACAGTATAAGGGACACGTTTTGCAATTTTTATGACCATGGAAGTACTGCCACTGTAGATACATGTACTATTTATAACCAGATGATGGGTTGATGGACAAAAGCCTGCCTGACCACTATTATTTCATGTTAGGTAAGGGATATCACACAGACTTACAATACCTCCTCCTCTGCGACATTTGTCTTTGATAGCAGACTTAAATAGGTCATTGTGGCATGTTCAGCTGGCATGTTCAGCTTCTTCATTTCAAATTTGGACTACATGTCCACTTATCTCTCTCGAGCATTTGTTACTTCTTGAACTTGAAGGCAATGTTACATTCTCACCCACTCCATGAGTGGAATCTTCCCTAAAGTGACACATTATCCATTGCCAACTACACTTAGTCACCATAGCAATGATTTGTTAAAGCCATGGGCCTTAGCCTCTAAGTTTAAGTGACAAGGTGAGAAGAATGTCACCACAGTCAGGACCAAATACATACGTGTTTCGCAAGTCCTGTCGAAAAGGTCAAGGCAAGGGCCGAATATAGGGCTGTGCAACGCCGCGGTCAAGGTCGTTACGCAGTAAGGCTGGTGGGCTGAAACTATTGGCTTAATGTTGAATTTAATCTCATAAATGACGATTACAAGAGAACCCAGAAACGCAGCGGCATGTGGTTTTCACTAAAAATTGTTAAAAAATACATAGACCGTCATAGGGTAAAAA
>JBCAUA010836785.1:0-13888 GCA_038406235.1 Peronia verruculata
CTAACTAACTAACTAACTAACTAACTAACTAACTAACTAACTAACTAACTAACTAACTAACTAACTAACTAACTAGCAGCAGCAGCAGATGCCCAACAACAACAACAACAACAACAACAACAACAACAACTGCAGAAACAAGAAAGGTCATGATGAAACCTGCCAAATCATGGGGAAAACAAGCGTGACTCAGCTGACCTCGTAAACTTGGTGCAATTGCTTGTTCTTATTTTTAGAATTAATATCTCCTCACATAGAGTTGATAGTCTAAGATTAGAAACCAGGAGGGAGACGTCGATGTTAAGACCATGGGTAACCATGTTATTGTTGTTGCACTAAATTAATGTTTTCGAAACTAAAGAAGAGACTTTTTCTTTCTTTTTTCTCTCTTTTTTTCGCTCTTTCTTTCTTTCCTTCTTTCTTTCTCTGGTTCTTTTTTATTTCATTTCATTCTATTTCCTTTCCTTTCCTTTCTTTTTTCTTTCTTTTTTCTTCTTTCTTTCTTTCTTTCTTTCTTTCTTTTTGTTTCTTTCTTTCTTTCTTTCTCTCTTTCTTTCTTTCTTTCTTTCTTTCTTTCTTTCTTTCTTTCTTTCTTTTCTTTCTTTCTTGTATGTTTGTTTCTTTCTGTTTTTCATCTGCTGTTTCTTTTCATGCCAGACTTTCACTTTTTACGTTATTTTCTATCTCTGCACTCTTTTCACGTTTCAGTGAGCATTTCTTAATTTGCATCACATTTTAAGAAGACCACCGTGTTTCAGCATATACTTTTGTACTAAGTAAGCTTTGTATAGAACAGGGGTTCCCAACCGGTAGGTGGCAAATCCTTGGCAAGGGGATCTTATAGCATTGATAGAAGTGGCTTGGGATAAAATTAATTTCAACTCATGTATATTTTATATGCTCTTATATAATTTCTTGTTTTTGTTTCATTGTTTCTTTCCCATTCCATCACAGAAAGTGAAATGTAATGGAGATGTGGATACTAATGGGTTGCATGGGTTTCAAGCTTTTGGGTAGGGGGGCATGAGAGCAAAACTGTTGGGAACCACTGGTACAGAATGTGAATCAGTCACAGCTTTCCAGCCTTGAAGTTTTACGATGTGCTTACCTAATCTTGCAGTTGGTGGGCACCAAAAGGTATATGGCGCCAGAAGTTCTCAATGAGACCCTCAACCCTGCTTTCTTTGAGTCATTCAAGTGTGTGGATGTCTACGCGTTTGGCTTGGTCATGTGGGAGATTGCCAGGAGGGCTCGGCGTAAGTCTCTCTCAGATTTGAATTTTTATTTCAATTCTTTTTTTTTATTATTTTTTAAATTTTTATTTATTTATTTATTTTTATTGAATACATTTTTGCATTTTATTTATTTGTTTATTATTTCTTCATTGCAGTTGTTTTGGCCTCAGTCTTGCTAGGCTCTTTTCATACAACATAGAAATGTTCACCCTGTCTACAGGTTTTTAAATGAGAGAGGAAAACAACAATGCTCGAGCTATGGATTTTCAGGACTCTCAGCTTCATTGCATGAAACATTTGATTATATTATTATTTCCAGACATACGAGTAAAAGTGACAGTTCAAAATTTACCGAAGTTTACTTGAAATTAACATTCGCATGTTATATTGTTTCCTTACTTGAAGGATTTTAGGGCAGAATGACATTTTGTTAGTAATCTATCATTAAGGACTAGAATTTTCTGAAGACTTCAGGAAGGATAAGTCGCGTTTGTTGAAAAGGAAAGTTGTTACCATACACCACTATCACCATTCCCAGTACTGAGGGGGTGTAACTCAAAATTGTCACAAATGGTGTTTGTCACATTTTGCCCTGAAACCCTTCATTTGTATCTATATACCAGCCTGTTTTTATGTTTAAGAGTTCAAATCCTGTCTTTCTTTATGTATTTGTACATATACCTGTTTGTAGGATGAGAGTTATAGGAACTCATCAATACAGATTCTATCCTATCTTGTGTCCTCTCATCCAGTCCCACAGTTGTGAAGACCTTTTTGAGATGCCACAAAAGATAAAAAACCAATTTCTTTCTCATTTTTAGATACCTTTATAATTTTCAAATGCCACCCCATTCTTTTATATTGTCCTCCCGACTCTTTGTCTGTTCTCCTGTCGCTATGGCCCCTCATATTGTCCCTTGTAGAATGGTTTTTACAAGTGCTGTAGGTTTTGTTTTCTCCTGTTTCAGCCTTTGCCAAAGAATACAGAGTTCCCTTCTGGGATGTGGTCCCTGCCGACCCAAGCTTTGAAGACATGAAGCGAGTAGTGGCCCAAGAGCAACAGAGGCCACCTATTCCTAACAAGTGGTCAAAAGAACCAGTGAGTTTGTCTTCTCACACGATATTCTATATCGTGACACCAGGATGAATCAGTCCTGTGTTGAAACATCAAAGTTTAGAGCAGTTAAAAGAAATAAAAGAGTCACAAATTTTAAAGTAAATACTCACTAAAGCTATAGATGATTTTTCTTTCCCTACGCTTGCCTGAAGAGGGCCTTCTCAAAATGTTTAGCTTTGGTTAAATACTCACTAAAAACTATAGATGATTTTTCTTTCCCTATGCTTGCCTGAAGAGGAGATTCTCAAAATGTTTAGCTTTTGTTAAATACTCACTAAAACCATAGATGATTTTTCTGTCCCTACGCTTGCTTGAAGAGGGCCCTCTCAAAATGTTTAGCTTTGGTTAAAGTTACCTTTGAAACAAACTTGATAGAATATGTCCAATTTTGGGACATAGTCGATTTCCTTATTCTGCTAACACTAATTTGTAATTAAACATCATTTTTTTCACACATGTGCTAATTCTTGAGTATCGAGATATTAGGATGGAGAGTTGGTGTTGGTGATAGTGAAAGGCTTTGTTTGTTCCATATTTTTATAAATTTTCATATAGTCTAATATTGTTAATCCTGAAAATATCATGGGCATAGAAGCGTTACGGAAGAGGACCAAGTCATGTTGGTTATAATTTTTTTGTTTTGTTTTGTTTTATAAAATGTATTTTCTACCAGGATTCTCTAACACTGATGACATTTGGTTTTTGCTTTTTGTCATGTGTCTCACCAATTTTTCCCCCTCAGCTGATGTGTGAAATTGCCAACCTAATGAGAGAATGCTGGGCCCAGAACCCCAAAGTTCGCCTCACCATCCTGAGAGTCAAGAAAAACCTGTACAACATGCTCAGATCCACCTGCAGCGACCGTGCCGAGAAGATTGAGAAACTCTCGCCCAAGATTGTGGATCGCAGCAGCGGCAGCAGTTCGGGCAATAGTTCGGGCAATTTCAGTGGACAGTTGTGAATACGCATGCAAGACTTTACAGATGTACTCTACAATGAACATATTGTTCTCTGTGAATGTGTGCGCTAAAATACGCCATGCCCCCAGAGCAAATGAGTCGCAAGTTGCTCCGGGTGATCGCAGGTTATGGCTATTTTTAACTATTTTCCAGCTCAGATACCAAATTTTTGTTTTCAGGATAGAAAAGATTGAATTTTTGTTTTGTGGAATACAAATAAAAAATTATGGTATTTCAGCATGAAAATAGTTAAAAACGGCCGTAATTTGAAATCTCCCTGATCGACTTCTGACTCATTTGGCCTGGGCGCGAGACATATAAATGATCAAACAGATGTTCTGAGATCATGTTGAGAAGAGCCTAACTTCAGAGACAAAATCACTATGTTCTGCCAGTCCAGTTCTTCCAGTGTTCAGAATGTTCTCTGGACACGGCTTCGAGATCTGCTTCAGAGGGATTTTTAAATCATGAATGAAATGATTGGCCAGGAAGCCAAGGGCGGGATTGAGGCTGTTTGTTTGTCAATTTGTTTGTTTTTCCCTCAGAATATTAAACATTTGACTGAGGCAGGAATTTGAACTGGCTTCATTAAGTTTGCCAGTTGTTTTTGAAACTCTCCTACATGGTGAGACCCAGATCTGTAATTTAAAAAAAAAAAAAAAAAAAAAAAATCATTGGTCTTTAGAGAGATCTGAGAATGCTTCAGAGTTTGATAGAAATAGTGCAGCAGTGTGTCCGTGGATCAGAGGCAAAGACCTCCAATAGCTCTGGAAGGGGTATTGAGACTTTTTCATAGAGATATTACCCATAGCAATGAGACAGTGTTCCTGCCTGTTTGAGGTGGAGATTTTGCTTTATATCTTGTGGACATGTATCCAGTCTTTGTATCTGTGAGTGATAACTTTATGTCAGGATTCAGTGAAATTAGTGGCTCTACACAGCAAAAGAGGTTTTTTTATGTATCAGGTTACGTGCACGTATAACTTTTTTTTATTTTCTTTTTTTTCTGAAGGTATCTATTGGAAATGGGATTTTGCTGTTTGAATGATAAGAGAGAGGTCAAAAATTGGATGCCTGGCCTGGTCTACAGTGACAGCTCTGATCATTTAGAAAAATGGCAATAATTAGGAAAATGGGTTAGATTCAGTAGTAGCGTACTGTTTTGTTTGATTTATTTAGTTTTTAAGATATAATGATCTGAATATTTTAATGGTTGAATGGAATTTGATTAAGGTAGTATTTTTTAAGTTGAATTTTTTTTTTCAGCATTTATCTCATATGGAAGCAATTCAGAGTGTGTGATCATTTGACTGTAAGGTCGTAATGCACACTTGGTCTCGCTGACTGTGTATAGAAAAATGGCTTTGATAAAGAACAAACATTTGTTGTGACCATGTGTGTGTATGTCATGAGTGATGGAAGAAGTGAAAGGAGGAAAAAAGAGAGACAGTGAACTGGATTCTGGTGGGTAAATGGAAAGACAGATTCAAATGAATAAGAGAGAGAGACAGACTGATTTGAGTGAATGAAGTAGAATTCAGATTTAAATGAGTAGAAGTGATAAGCAGATTTATTTGTGAATGAATGGTAAGAGAAATGAGTGGGAAAGATAGACAGAACAAATACAAATAATGATAGAGGGCAATGTAAGTGAGATTCTTGGTGTTTTTGTACGTACCGACATACAATCAAAGCATATCACTGAATGATGATCCCCTGTACATATCTCCGTTTATGAATGTACATAACTCAACTATTAATTTTGTTATTTGCCATGTCCAATATCAGCAATTCTCACATTTTGAAAAATTCACATTTACTTCAGTAGTTGTGAGGAACAAATTCCTTTTTGTCTTACACTGAGTAAAAAAAAAATAAAAGACAGAGTAAATAGTCCATGACTTTAGCTTAGAGAACTGGCTGATTAAATCCCACGGGCCACTGTGAAACATCAAATGTCAGGGTAGATTTGGTACTGCAGGACGTCTTTGTCATCTGCTCTGTCTCGAAGTCATCAAAAACAATCTTTTAGTCAATTGTGTTAAAATAGTAACAACAGTAATCATATTATGAAAATGTTGATTATTATTTGAGATGTGTGACACGATGAAATCAGGCTCTCGTCAAACGTTGAGCATATAGAGTTACTGGTATCACTGTGAAGAATATTCATTTCCGTTTCTGTATGTTAAAAATGATAATTCTATCTTTAGCGGAAGTCAAGATATTGGTAGTTATAGATGATCGGGGTGGCCTGTTGCTGCAGTAGAATTTGTTAAAAAAAATGGCTGATCAATTTTGTCAATTCTTAGTAATCTTTATTAGATTATGCCACTAGATTACAATTATTTGGCTTTCATTCAATCTGTTTCAACAAATTTTACTTTGACATGCATTTTTAAATTGATATAGAAGGGTTATGGAAAAAAAAAAAAAAAATTGTATTAAAAATTCACTCACTTTTGGAAAAAAAAAAAACAACAGGTTATTTCTCCGGTCACCTCATTTTGATGAGGGCCTAATTTTATCTTGCCGCATCTCATTTGTATTTTTCGTACAGAGTAGTTCTTTTTTCCGTATGGCCTTTGTGTTTGCGTAGTTAGTGAGTTACCTTTTGTGATCTTTGGGGGATTTACACTTAAAAGGTTGTGGTGTTGGGAGAGAAGCTTTTTATTTTATTATTTTGATTTTTTAATTTTTTTTATGTTTGTATATTCCATTTTTTGTATTATTATCAAAAAAGCTTACCTTGGTGCCAATAAATCATATGATTCATTCTTGTACAGCTGAAGGGCAAAGAGTTTAAAGACACATTTTCCTATCTGACTCACTCAACTTTATCGCGATTTGATCTGACTGGTTTATCGTCTATCATTGTTCAGTCTGATTCACTGTCGTGTTCTTCTCATTCTGTGCTTCAGTCATAAACTCATTTACTTTGAACTATATGTTACAGTTATTTTGACGTACATCTCTTTGTCAGACACAAGGGCTGTTGAGCAGGCCGAATAAAGAGAGGGAAAATATCAGTGCTTTTAACTTGAAACACACAAACATGAAGGGACAGAAAAAAAAACAAAACATTCTGAATCACTGATGGTCCGTTAATAATGTTTTATTCCTATCATACTAGTTTTGTCCAACTAAAGGTGGTAAAGATTTCAGATAAAAAAGACGGAAAGGTAAAAATATATTATCGTCTTGTTCAACAAACAGTCTCTGCATTTGGCAAGGGACAAAATTTGTATACGCCTGCAGAGATATACATTCACATACAAGCACACACATACATAGATACCATTTTTACGTCACTTTGTGTTTGTAACTTCAGGGCATGTAATTCCTGTATATGATGTAAATACTCATGTCTTCGATTCTGTGTACGTGCATGTATGATGAGTTGATTGGGTGAAAGATTTAAATTTGTGACATATCAAGACCCATCTGATTAGATTCCATATCAAGTGTAGACAGCTGTACAAGTCAAGCAACAAACTGCAACAAACCCACAAGAAGAAGAAGAAAGATCTGTTCAGTGCAAATGATTTTAGTCTTACCTTTCTTTGGAGTATACATCTTGTGACAATGGGAGATCGTTTTTGCAGAGTATCTGCCCTTTCCAAAAGAGGGAGTTGTGTAAGGGGAGATCATTTTACCAGACTTTTACTTCCCTTTGCCAGACAAAAGATGTGTTGAGCAAGCAGTGTAATGAGGAAAGGTCCTTTTACTGTTTGCCATCCGAAAGACAAATCGCCAAAAAATTTGATAAAATTGTAACAATAAGAAAAAACATTCCCTTTACATCATAATTTTTTTTAAAAATTTTCAAGGTGTATGTTTCAAACAAAGGGTGCAAAAGTGATTTTTTCCCTCTTTACACTGTTTGTTCAATCCCTCTTTTGTCTGGTAAAGTGAGGTAATAGGACTGAGCACAACGATCACCTATTGTGACACTGTTGTCCAAGTCATTTTTTGTGGTTTGGAGAAATTTTAAAAAAAAAATATTATATTGCTTGAGTCAAAGGTGTGATTTAGGCAGAGTGAAAAAATAAAACAAAATGAAAAAAATATGACAAAAACAACTCAACTTTTCCCCATTTCCTGTTGAATATGAGGTATAGAATTTTATTATCATTAATGTGTGTTCTACATTATTAACTCAAACCTCCTCTAGAAATAACTTGCACAACTGTGTTGTGATAGTGAGGATTATTTCTTTTTCATTTCAAACTGTTTGATGACTCCACCTCATGTGCAAATAGTGGGTACTAAGCTGAATACAATTTGAAGGTGTTGTTGCAATGGATTGGCTTTTCCTATTGTGCTCATGTGGAAAGTTACATTGGAAAAGGTTGGAAAAAGTCAAAGTACTGGGAAATGGGCATTTTACTACTGGTAAATATATGAATGCTTAGTAAGATTGGGAACTTATGTTTGAATATGAGACTCTTTTGTGTGTTTTTTGTTCTGTCATTTCTGTCATCAGCATCCTAAAAGCTGGCTCTTGTCACTGCATATCATCGTTATTATGGTTGATGTCATCTGTATCTTGGACAAGTATCATTAGCTTTCATCACCACCACCATTACTGCAGTCATCATTGTCATCGTCATCATCATTGTTGTCATCGTCTAAAAGGCGGTCATCGTATTTTAGGCTTTTATCGATATATTTTCATGTCTTGTTGATTTTCATCTTCATTGTCTTATTCAGCATAGCTTTCATCTGTACAGTCAGTTTCATCATCATTATAGAAAGGAGAAGAATTTCATTCCTCTCATTGTGTAGGCTATCTCAATATATTGATGGCTCGGTACAAGATTATCACAAGCATTTTTTTTTTTTTTTTACAGGAGACATACAAGATTTAGTATATTTAATATATTTTACCTGATTTTTCTTTTGTTGACATGTTGAGGCACTTGTTTGCAAAAACTTAACCATGAAGGAGAGACTACTCATCTTTTGAGACAGCATTCACATTCATTAAATCGTAAGAAAGGCTTTGCCGTACAACGATCTTTCACTGAAAGTTTGACATTTGTTGTAGTCTTGCAACGAACCATCAACATCTTCTTCTCACCATAATATTTGGCCAGACACAGATGGTTAACATGCACATTTTTATCTTGGTTTTTCTGAGTTTTTTCTTAATCCTTAAAACTCGCATCATTTCTAGGTTTGAAAGATACATTTACATTTTTACCTGAAATGGTCATTTTCAAATACATGTATGAACTGTGTTTATGTCAGTTGAATCATTCCTTAATCTAATTTCTAGTCCTTAAAAGATTATATAAGGTTCTTATTGCATAAAATGACGTAATAGGAAGTATAAAAGGAACCCGCAAAGATTCAGTTAAGTGACTTGGTCTAAAAATGAAATGAAGTGCCAAAAAATAAAATAATACACTGTATATTGATATTTTTAGGCTTGGGAAGAAGATGACAAAGCAAAAAGAAATGTTTTTCTTAAAATTTTTTTTTTTTTTACGAGTGCTTTAAAGACTTACTACATCCTTTGTAAGTTGGTTTTTCCATATTTCATTCATCTATAGTCATGTAGAGACATGTACATGTATAATTTCATCAGTGCATCATTCTTTTACATCATGTTCCTTATTTAAGTTATCAGTTTTTTGTGAAATGAAATATTATATGTATTATTATTATAATTATAGACCTGATGTATTTGAAAATAAATTTTGTCTCATTAAAGAAGTTAGTGTGAAGACTTTTTAATTAGACCTGACAGTTTTAATGTTAAGCATCATAGAATTTTCATCGGTTGAGTAATGGCTTCACTGTTAACTGTAGTACGAGGTGCATTCAAAAGTAGGTCTCCCATGTACAGGACAGCATTCCACGCCCATTTACAGCTGGTCTATCACCAAACTACTCTCTCTTCCACATTTGATTCGATGTTCTGACTCCTGACCAGTGCTGGCACCAAGATATAGAATCTTTTGATAGACTGATTATTGGCAGATGAAATAATGATATGGACCCAAAAGTGCTAAGGGCCCAAATCCAGTATACAATCTGCTTTTCATGTTAATAACAATCAACACTTCTTATTATTTGTGGGAAAGTAGAGGACAGGTGGTGTTTTGATTTCAACATAGTATCTGGACTGGAGTGTGGTTGTAGCAGTGTGACTGGCTGTATTGCTGATTTATCTTTAGCAGAGGACTGCAGAATTGGTTGTAGTGAACGGCTTCAAAATGCTATTTAGAGCATAAAATTGAACAGTATGTATTTAACAGAACATAGCCTAACTAAGCTCAGGTTTTATGAACTACGTCTTTCAACATACATGTAATACACAACTATAAACAAATCAAAATGTGCTCTGATGCACTTCACAAGAAATTAGATCATAACCTCCTGGGACCTGGCAAAATGTGTCAGATGTGATAATGTCAGATTTGTCACGCAAAGTTCTTGGTGTCTGGGGAAAGGGAGGTAAGTGTGCATAGAATAGCCCATTTTGGTGGAAAATTTATGTAGTTGCAACTTCTCTGTGCAAAGACATTCACATTCAAAGGAACATTAACTTCTGTGACCTATGTCAAAGGAAAGTTAACTTTTTAAAGAGAAAAACTCCTATTAACCAAATTGCATGCAAATAAATTTCACAGTCAGGTTAAAAACATTACATACATATTGAAGAAAAACTCCTATTAACCAAATTGCATGCAAATAACAAATTTCACAGTCAGGTTAAAAACATTACATACATATTACAATAAGACTGCCCACAACATGTATAATAAACATGCAGTATAATTTAACAGAATCAAAAACACCACATGTACATTGAATTGAAGATGTATTTCACATGTTTAACATCTCACATTTACACATGTATTTGTTTACAGCTTGCAAGCACTACATAAAACATAGGCCTCAACAATTATGTCAAATGTGCCATTCATACACATGTGCATCAAATTGATCAAATCATATTTGGACACAGTTCATATATAACCACATTTCACAAGTTTTAACTTGTTACACATATACTTAGGTCAGTCACAAGACTTCTGAGCTTATGACACATGTTCACATTTTGTTACATTTTTGTTACAATGACTCGGAGCCTACCTCAAGTGTAGGCTATGTTACACAAGGTGGAACAACGTGGTGCCCATATCTGTATACATATAAAATATAATGCACAATAAAGCAACACTCTTTTGGTTAAATATTGACAATCACCATTTGTTGCTGAAATATAATAGACATTGATTGTCCCACAAAACACACTGAAGCAATAGGATCTTTGGCATGAGTTTGTATATATAATACACACAATACAATGATATCATATGATATGTAATATCAAATTTATATGAGTAATATCAACAAATGATACAACAAGTAATGCAATGTATTATACAATATCATGATCACCATCTGATAACTGACAACATCACTCTATGACCAAATTAGTTCAAGACTATGGCTTAATGTTTTGAGTGTCTTTCTGTTGCAGTATACATAAAGCATTTCCAACATTGAATGTCAATAAAATATTAAAAACTGGTACCATTTGTAATAACATGTATGACAATAAATAGTGAAAATTTAAACTTTTCTGTTTTTCTCAAAATAGCCAAAAATGATAAGGACAGTTGTCTCTGTGAGCATGATGATAAAATCAACACAGTTAATGATACATCTCACATCCCAGGGCAAATGAGTCGGGGGTCGTGCCAGGGAATCTGGAGCTACAGCCTTTTTTAACTGTTTCCTGACTGAGATCTCAAGAATGTTTAGTCGTTTTCCACAAAACAAAAATTCAACCTTTTATAATCTGAAAAAAAAAATTTTTAAAATTGGTATTTGAGTCAGAAAACAGTTAAAAATGGCCGTAACTTGCGATGGCCCGGTGCGATTTCCGACTCGTTTGCACACTAATAGTGTAATTTTTTTTTTTCTCAATTCAAATCTCATCTTTCTTCTGGCCTTGTTTATCAATACTACTAATACTACCAATAATAAGCATTTACATGGCCTCTATTCCCATACAGTGCAAGCTCTAAATGCACTATAAATGATTATTACATTTAAGCTATAAAATGCACCAGAACAATCCATTTAAATTGCTAATAACAAAAAATGTTTTACATAATGAAAACAAGATAAACAATTACATGTATTTCTATCAACTGAAATTCACAATGTTTAAGAAAGGAATCAATTTATGCTTTACCACTACGCTGAAACACTACAAGAAAGAGTAAGTCTATAAAAATGGAAAAGAAAAGTAATTTAAGGGTATCATGAGATATCCATATCTCACAATTAGATCTACAATGCAGTCAATTTTAATGAGTCATACGTCAATCATCTGCCAAACTTAGTTATTAATATCCTACAAAATCTTAATTCACACACTTTAAAGGATTGACAAAAATATGAGCCAGTTTGACTATTGCTAGAGGTACCATATGAAAAATTGCAGAGACAGTGAGTGGCTCTTCTGCATGGCTAACGTGAGAAGAAAAAATCAGCACAAAATGTAGAGTTTATCATAAAGATCCTCAAAAATCCTGGTATGCCGATAAATATAACCTGTCCATAAAAACAATAGATTTGTTCTGACCAAGCGAAAGGTTGGAAATACTGGCGTCCATTTTTAGCAGGGGGTACAAACACTCAAAACTATTTGCAAATTTGACTCACTTTTCCTTTTGACCCTGTTATGGTGGGGGAGGAAATGTGTCACTAAAGCTCTTCACTGTAAGCCTACTGAACCTAGCTGGCCTCCGAAGTTTTGCGTTCAACATTAGTGTTGTGGGATTTCGAGGTGTTTATTTTCAGTAGGGGGGTACAAACACTCTGCCGGGGATTTCCAGATCTGTGCTTAGTTGAATGTGAACTATTATTTTCTTATTTAGAGGTGACTGTTCTTTCAATTTCTTTAAAAAATATGAAACGTCGACATCAGACCATCTTTATCATATTCAACTCGAAGCAATTTCTCCTTTTGAGTCTAGTGAATAACTCCTTCTGACTGGCAGGGAAAGCTGTCTAGCAAAGAACTATATAATGAGCTTTAGAAATTTCAAATTACATGCATATCGCTCTATATATGTCTTTCAACCGCCTGATGGAGGTTATCTCAATGGTTCTTTGTTATAAAAAAAAAAAAAATGTCTTAAAATCTCCTGTCTTCACTTTTGAAAATAAAAAATTAAAAAAAAAAAAAAAATCGTCTTTAAAAAAAATACTGTCTTCCCTTTCAAAAAAAAAAAAAAAAATTACTGAAAATAATGATAAATCCTGTCTTAAAAAATTCTGTCTTCACTTTAAATTAAAGGAAGACAAAGAACAACAATCCAACAAAAATTCTTTACCTAAAAGGGCCATCGTGTTCTAAGAATTGGAGTCTACTTGAAAGTTGTAACTAAAAGTGATGAATTACTAACATGACTAGACAACATTATCAATGTCCAGTTCCGTGCCACTGTAACTGAGTAGCTCCGCAGGGGATCTCAATTTGCCTTCAACTTATCATTATCATATAGTAGGGAGCTGAATTTTGTTTTTCACCAAAAATGTGCTTCAGAGCAGTCAAAAAGATTTAAGTCCAAGCAAGTTATCTAGTACAAACAAATTCATAATCATGGCAGTAAAAGCAGACTGATAGTATCTGATACATAACCTCCTAATACAACCCCAGTAATTTATTAATCCTCCTCTTTAATTCCTGTCAATCTACTTAGCTACTTTCCTATCCATCTATGCACTGTTCTTGCCCTGCACATATCTATCCCCTGACCTCTGCCTATCTCATGTCATTAAATACATGCATTCATTCTCTCAGCTGCCACAAGCTGTGGCATTAACAGTAAATCACTTCAAATGTCATTCAGTTGTCAAACACAACAGTGTATGACATAAGTGTAAACCAATATAGTTTATACATGTAACTAAATCCCCCCCTTTCCCCTTCTCAAACCTTTGCCCATGAAACAAAACAACTGCCCACCTGCAGACAGACAAAACAATCTGACAAAATTATGATATCACATATAACAAACACACAAAGACACACATACACATATAAGTACTGTTTCTGTTTCTTGCTGTCCATGCATCTGTTATAAATTTTAAAAATATTTGTTTTTCAAATGTCAATTTTTGCAAACTAATCCTCTGCCATAGTTAGAAAACTTAATAACTTTTTTTTTTTTAAACAACGGGAGATATGTCACTTAAGGATTTGAAACATTATGACTTAGTGAAGTCAAAACAAAGCGGTATATTGTTCAAATAAACAGTCAACATCTTTCATATTATCTAGGGGATTGAATGCCACCTCCCATCAGCTCTGCACTAGTAAAGGTTCATGAAAAATGTCATATTTACTGATGGCATTATCATAATGTCACTTTGACCCTGGAAATGTCAGAAGATAATCTGGTCAATGACGACTGGGAATTACAAAGACACTAAGTCAACTTTTCTTTCTTTTTTTGGTAGATGATGGGTGGACCCCGGGCGACGCACTGTTCATTTTTCTTTACCTTCTCGGTTGTCGTAGAGACCTAGAACAACCCCTCTGG
>JBCAUA010836796.1:0-13888 GCA_038406235.1 Peronia verruculata
CTCCTAATTATTAACAATCAATGCTAGCAGATATTTTATGGGCTGAGTAATCGCACCTACCCCCCAAAAAATTACCAAAGAAAAAATAAACATTGAAAAATTATTATCAACATTAAATTTATCTTCATAATGAAGCAAATATAATGTCCCAAGGGTGACAAGAAATGCCAACATGAAATTTAAAACAATCTTTATGCTTATAGAAAAGATATCCTTTTTATTTAAATGCTTCTTTAAATCTTTATATTCCTCCAAAAATATTATTGAATTAAATAAATAATAAAATGAATGCATTATTATGGATAAAAAAAGAAACAAGAATAACATATTAATTTTCACATCATTGTCAAAATAGAATATACCTCCTTTATTAAAAATATCTCTATAAAACAAAATGACAGCCAACGCGATCAAGGAATACACAAGCATCAAGTATGCTTCCCTTATAAATTTTTTCTTTTTGTTTATCATCTGAGGTTAATATTTGATAAATAATTTATTTTTATTTTCATATTGTAATCACCAATTGATTAATAACTTGAACTTATCTTTCCCGAATACTCTCTTGCTATTATCTCAGCAATGGACTCAAGAAATACTCAACCACTCTTCTTTTGCTTTTTAGTTGATATCGCTTAACACACATTCAAGCCGCCTGCCTTAAATCTCTAACGGCACCCGAGCCTTGCATGTTTGCAGGCCCTGATGACTGTCTGGAATGCTTAACACATCGGGGAATTCGCGGTAGAAGTTGTTGTTGGCAAGATTCAGGCTGGCAGCCGCGCCAGTAATACCCGTCTGGCCGTTACTGTAAGTGAACGTGCCTTCGGCGATGGCGATGTTATCATTGCCGACATTGGTATTGGCTGCAACACCTGCCGTGCCGATGCTTTCGATGCCTAACTGGCTTAACGTGAATAATTCATTCGACTGGCTGATGCCGTCTGAATTCAGATCACGCCAGATACGCAGGCGAGAGAAAGCGCTATCGCTTGCATCGACCAAACCATCACCGTTACTGTCCAAATCACTTAAGGCATCAAAGCCATCGACAGCAATCGAGCCATCGGCTTTGATGGTGTTATCACCAAACAACTCACGGCCATTATCAATCACGCCATTGTTGTTTCTGTCCATCACGACAATGCCATCATCCGACTGCACCCAGCCGGTGGATGTCTTTGTACCATCGCCATCGTGGTCAAACAACACAGTTCCATCAGCAGGTATTGTTTCTATACCATCGCCGTCCAGGTCTAGTGTTAAGGGGTCGCCGCGTGGGATCCAGGATAAAGCTTCATTGTAGTGTTCATTAGTCTCTGGATTAATTCCACCAAAAATTACTTCAAACCATGACGAAAGGAAATCCCTTGCTTTTTCTATGTGACCTCCCAATAAATATTCAAATAGACTAGACGCTAAAATACCACCCGTTATTACAAGTCCAGCCGCAATCCACCATGGCAAAGTGGATCCAATAAGAAGAGCTGAAATTATTCCTCCTGCACCAAATCCAAATGCAGTTGCGGCAGCGCCGGTGCTATCAGAATTAGCTAGATCATTTAAATATTGAAGGACATCAAAACCAACACCACCCACTTCACCAGCAATCTTTCCAATATTTGACTTTATAATATCTCCAGCCGCTTGCTGATAAGCGGGATATTCTTGACCAAGCCTAGTTTGTTCAAAATAGTTTTTTAGTTGTGCTTGCTCATAAGATTTTTTTGCTAATTCAGCGGCTAGAGGATCCCCAGCACCTAATAATTCTTCTGTCTTTGCTGCATATTGTCTAGCCAAATTCTCATGAAATTCTGCTTCCTTGCCTAATGTATTTAATAATTCATCAGCAGCTTGATAAGCATCAAGTGCTTCATTGAGTAATTTATCACTAAAGGTACTCAAAGCTTCTGACATGTGTGAGGCAACCTGAGTAGCATATTCTTTTAATAATTGACTTCTTTGTTGAACTGTTCCGTGAACTAACATATAAAATTTCTCCTTTTGAATATTATTTTCTAATAAACTTTTGTATAAAACCTATTGTGATCAAAAAGCACCAAATAAATGCGATCCAATAGGCAAAAATAAATATTACCGCCCCTATAATTGTCTCTGAATATAATTGGAAAAATGCATTCTTTAATTTTATTTTATACATTTCTACACCAAAAATGGTTCCTGAAAATATTTGCTCTGCTGCTAATATTCCGAGAGAAAAAAATAAAATCAAATATCCAATTGGCCTATTTCTCCAATGGATACCGCCAATAAAGCAACACAATAAAGCTACTACAATTGGCCCAGTTAATATTGAATATGACCAAAGCATCTTGGCAACAGATGAATATTTAACATGTAAAGTCTGTCTATCAATTGACGGAAATACATTGACAACGTATTCACAAAACTGGCAAACCCCTAGATCGAAATCTATAAAATAAAGTACATAAGCAAGCAAAAAAAATGACAAGAACCAATAAAACATTATCCGTGAAAAGATCTTTTCTTCATCTTTAGTTAGAAATCTACCATACTCCTTATCCCAACCCCTATCTGTTCTCTTATATTTAAAATAACTCATAAATTTTCACCAAATATATTTTTTTGTCTAATTAACGCTCTCTAATACTCTCTTGCTTATACCGAAGTAACGGACTTAAAAAATATTCAATGACTCTTCGCTTACCCGTTTTAATTTCCACATTCACGCTCATGCCCGGGCTTAAATTGACCAGCTTATTATTGATTTGCATTTGTGTTTTTTGGATGAGCACTTTTGCCATATAGACAAGCCCCAGGTTCTCATCTGAAATGGCAGCATTGGATAAATTGGTAATCTCAGCATCAATGGTGCCGTACTTGGTAAAGTTAAAGGTATCAATTTTGACTTCCGCTGTTTGGCCCTCTTCCACAAAGCCAATGTCTTTGTTCAATACCAATGCTTCGACTTCCAGGGTGGATTGTTCTGGCACAATCAACATGAGTTCCTGAGCGGGGGTGACCACGCCACCGATGGTATGTGCCGCGAGTTGCTGAACCGTGCCGTCGATGGGCGAGCGTATTTCCTGCAACCGGTTGCGTTGCTCTGCTTTAATCAGCTCTTGCCTGATTGCGGCAAGTTGTTGCGATGTCTCGTTGTGTTCTCGTAAATTATTCTTTTGCGCTTCGGCCTTTAATGTCTTGAGCTGGGAGGCGGTTTCATCAATCGATGCGATGATTTCACGCCGCTGGGCTTTCAGGGCAGCCAGGTCCTGTTGCTGATTGATCCTCTCCTGCTCTAATGCCAGATATTGATCTCGCGCCACCAAGTCCCGCTGCATCAGTTTCTCTAAAGAAGCAACTCGCTCGGTGATCAAGGGTAATGTGCGTTGCAGTTTGACAATTGTCGCCTGGATACGCTGCTTCTCCGCATTTCTCTTTTCCAGTTCTTTGGTTAAGGTCTCACGGCGATAGCGATATTCATCGATTTGCTCTTGTAATAATAGTCGTTCTGATTTGATATCCTGCCTGGAAATGATTTCTCTGTTAGAGTCATTGAATGAGCCGATATAAGCACCGTAGTGTTCTTCTGCGATAGTATGCCAATTCTCATCAATTGTTTTAGTACCAATAATCGTTTTAAAGACGTTTTGCCGTATCGATTGCAGTTCAAGTAACGCGATTTGTTGTTGAAAACGAATGACATCGGCCTCTGTTGTCGTATCGTCTAAGGTGATGAGGATATCACCCTCATTGACGTATTGACCCTCTTTGACATGGATGGCATTCACCGTGCCTATCTCCAGAGGCTGGATGGTTTTAACGCGGTCACTGGGAATGATTTTGCCAGGAGCGATGGCAACCACATCCAGCTTGCCAAAATAGCCCCAGATGCAGCTTGCGATAAATACTATGACAATTGTCCAGACGATGGCTCTGCCGATGGGCGAGGGCGGGGTATCCTGGATCTCCAGCACCGCGGGCTTGAAGGCATGCACGCTGTGTTGGATGTGCTCGGGCCTGTCAAACCAGTCGATGGGTTTTTTGAGTATGTTAGCTAACCATTGCATCAAGCAGCGGCCCCCTTACCCATCGTTTGATGAAAGTGCAGTTTGGCATACAGGCCTTTGTGTTTAATCAGACCCTCGTGATTACCCTGCTCGACGATCCTGCCTTTGTCCATCACAATAATCCGGTCGGCTTCTCGTACAGTAGACAAACGGTGCGCGATGATGATGACGGTGCGGTCTTTGGCAATGGCCTGCATATTGTTCTGGATAATGCGCTCGGATTCATAATCCAGGGCGCTGGTGGCCTCATCAAAGATGAGAATTCTTGGATTGGTGAGTAACGCACGTGCAATCGCGATGCGTTGCTTCTGACCCCCCGAGAGGTTTTGTCCCTGTTCTTCGATCCGGGTGTCGTAGCCTTCGGGCAGTTCCAAAATGAATTCATGGGCGCCGGCTAATCTGGCAGCCTGTATGACTTCTTCGATAGGCATGCCAGGATCGGCCAAGGCTATGTTGTCCTTGACTGAGCGATTGAATAGGAAATTATCCTGCAAAACAACGCCGATTTGGCGTCTCAGCCAGGCGGGTTGAATTAAAGAAAGGTCAACACCATCGACTAATATCCGACCAGACTCTGGTACGTACAGACGCTGGATGAGTTTGGTTAAGGTACTTTTACCGGAACCGGAACGACCGACAATGCCAACGACCTCACCGGCCTGAATGGCGAGGTTGATGTCTGAGAGTATCTGCGGTTGATCGGGCCGGTAGCGAAACCCCACATGTTCAAATTGAATATGGCCCCTAAGCTCCGGTAAGGTGGTGCGATTGGGATCGTGCCCGGCTTCCGGCGGTGAATTTAAGATATCGCCTAAACGTTTGATGGATATCCCGGCTTGTTGGAAGTCCTGCCACAATTGCACCAGCCTTAAGATAGGCCCGGACACCCGGCCGGCTATCATATTAAAGGCTATCAATTGCCCAACGCTGAGCTCACCCAGGATAACGAGCCTGGCACCAAACCACAGGATTAACACCGTGACGACCTTGTTAATGAACTGGGCAACCTGCGATGCAATATTACCCAGGTTTTGGCTGCGAAACGAGGAGGAGACATATCCGGCCAATTGCTCTTCCCATTTACGGTGCATCTGCGGTTCCACCGCCATGGATTTTAATGTTTCGGCTCCGGAGATGGATTCGACCAAAAACGCCTGGTTCTCTGCCCCTCGCTTAAACTTCTCATCCAGGCGTTTGCGGAGTATTGGCGTAATGAACGCTGATAAGAGCACATAAAACGGGATCGAACCCAAGACGACCCAAAATAGAGTTGGGCTGTAGTAGTACATCACGATGAAAAAAATGACGGTAAAGAATAAATCGATGACCAGTGTGAGCGCAGATCCGGTAATGAAGTTACGGATGGTTTCAAGCTCACGTACCCTGGCGACCGTGGTGCCTACCTGACGGGTTTGAAAATAGCTGATGGGCAAGCTGACCAGGTGTTTGTATAACTGCGAGCCCAATGTGACATCGATACGATGGGTGGTGTGCGAGAAAAGATACGTGCGCATGCCATTGAGCAACACATCAAACACCGAAATGGCAAGAAGACCAATGGCTAACACATCCAGGGTGGTCAAGCCTCGGTGTACTAATACTTTGTCGATAATAAACTGGAAAAACAAGGGTGTTATCAACGCAAACAATTGAATAAAAAACGAGGCAAGTAACACTTCGCTGAGCAGTTTTTTATGTTTGAGGATTGCCGGGATAAACCAACTGATATCAAAATTACCGGAAATATCTGAAAGAATTGAGCGTTTGGTTAACAAGATAAGCTCGCCTGACCAGCGTTCACTGAAACTCGCGGCGGACAAGACCTCGGGATGCCGGGTGGCAGGATCCTGGATCAAAACCTGCTGTGACTCGGGGTTGTATTGCGCGATGATAAAGTAATGTTCATCCTTATCTTTGGCGATAGCGGGCAGTGAGATGTCGGCGAGGCCCTGGACATGGGCCTTAACCGCTTTCGCTTTGAGCTTAAGGTAGCTTGCGGCCCTTAGAATTTCCGTATGCGAGAAATGTTTGCCACTGTCACCAAACTCGTGCTGCAAGGCAGGCGCATCAGCAGCCAGTTGATGATACCGTGCAATGAGAACCAAACACATGCATCCTGTATCGATATTATTATTTTGTTTTTCCCCAGGCATCATTGCCTGTCCCTTTCTCCACTAAAATAATACATTTATAAACGACACGCCCAGTTTCTACTGAGCTTTTTTTGATACTACCAGCAGGAATAAACAAAACAAATCACCCAAATGGGTGAATTTAGTCGTGACTCTACCTATAAAACGGCATGAATATTTTCCTCTCGTAACCGATTGAATTCATGAGGAAAGAGTCGTTACAAACGATTTTTATGGGTTTCCAGGCTGACAAACAACGGATCGTTGACTATAAGCCTTAAGCACTCCTATCTAGAAGACGTATTGGCCAGTTAATTATATAAAATCAAGGCCAGCTAAATCCGTCTAACAATCTTTTTTTTTAGCAATCAATCAATCTTTGTTCGAAGGTTGAATGGGATAGGAGTTGCCTGTGGCAAACAAAAGAAATGCTTTCGCGTCTGGTTTGTATTTTGGAGTGATATTCATCGCTTCATCGAACCTGTTTGCCGCCCAAACGCTACCGACCACTCCATCTTTTACTTCTTTAGACCCTCACGACTCCAGGCTATTGTCTATCGGGGTTCTGTCTGCATTGTTTGCGACTTAATCTAACCGTTTAACATAGGGGAATTTAAAATGAGAATGTTATTGAGTGTCTTCTTCCTGCTGACAATGGCGGCTTCTGCCAGCGTCAGCGCAATGTCCATTACGGCAATTATTGCGGATTGTGATCCTGGTAGCGTAGCTTTTCTATGTGGTACTACTGCCGATCGTAGAGTCTCAGGCAACGTGAATTTAGGCGCGGGCGATGGCCAGTTTTATTCACTGGGGCTTTCAGCTTCTGGTGACCCTTTGGGTGGGACAGCCGTATTCAGTCTGGACCCGGCCTTTACCGGAGACTTAACGGTGGTTGAAGTGACCTTTGGAGCAGGCGCAGGTAATCTCCATGCTGAAGCAGCTGATGTATTTGTTGCTAAAAAAGACTCTGATGGTAACTATGACCCTGCTCAAGAAATGTTTATCGGTACTCTCAATAACGCTAATCAGTTCAATAATACCGCTAATCTATCGCTGAGCTTCGAGGGAGTGTGGGACTTCTTGGTATTTCAAGATTCGTCTCGAAATAAATATCCGGGTACTATCAGTACCGATGGCTTTGATATCGATTCCATCAGCGTTCAACCGGTGCCCATCCCGGCTGCTGCCTGGTTATTTATCAGTGCCTTATCCGGCCTGATGTTTACCCGACGCTCCAGTTAGCCATTGATACAGTATGCATTCTCCCGGGCCGCTGTTCTCAGCAGCCTTTTTGTATATCACGTTGCTGATTTTGTTGGATGAGTTAGTTGATAACTTCCGGCTGCTTGTCGGCAAGGCAGGACTCTGAAGATTCAGCTGGGTTTACCGCTGTTCGAACCGGAGCAGCAATACCAGTAGATTGCTCGCATAAACTAGAGGCAGTAAGCGTACAGCCCCTGCAGCCACGGCTGCGGGGGTTCATTTCAACAACGTGGTGATCTCGTCTTGCTGCTCTTTCGAATCGATCCAGCGGATACGGATGGCATCACCGACCTTGGCCCCGCTAAACTGAAACTCGAGATACGGGTTTTTTGATACTGCGCGGCTCCAGTCGCATTCCATCACCAATTCATCGTTATGGTAACAATAGACGTGCTTGATGAAATGAAACGGCACGGGTTTGCCGGTTTCAGGATTGACGCGAAACCCGGTTTCCATCGGATGACGAATAATGCAGCGCACGGTGGCGATACCGTCGCGGGTGCTGGTCCTGACTTTAATGCTATCACCCATGCTTATCCACAGCCGCCTTCGGCCACCTCTATAAATGTTGTCGTTTGATACAGTTCACCCGCCGACTGAACCACCGCCATGACATTCGACGGTTGGTCGATTTTTATCCGCGTCGCGACCATAGGCTGACAGCGCGGGCCGAGTTCGAAGTGCGCGATCAGCGGGTTCGGATTGTTTTCCACATAGATTGAAATACTGCTGACATCGGTCAGCGTGGTGTTGACCTTGATCGGCACCACGGCACCGTTCTCGATAAACGACCGGGCTCCAATGCTTATCTCATCCGATTGCACCGGTGCCCTGCCGGGAAACAGCTTGGCCAGTGAATCGTCCTGTTCTGCCGACCAGAAGGCGGCGGTATTCCAGTCGGCCAGTGCCCGCAGGGGCTTTATTAAAAAAGCCAGCAATAAATATCGTAATACCGTCCGGCGTTGCATAGTCAAAGGTCCAGCTCCTTTTCCAGTTCACGTTCGTATTCAAGCTGCGCCAGCCGCGCCTTGATCCGCTCCTGCTGATAGTAATTCACCCGTTTTTGTTTTTCAGCCAGTTTCAATCGGCCAATCGCCAACTGCGTATCGCCCAGCAGATAATAATATTCGGCCTTGATAATATGCGACTCAGACTCATTACCCGCCTGCGCCTCGGCCTGCGACAACAGATTCAGATAGCTG
The DNA here is from genome assembly GCA_038406235.1 of Peronia verruculata. Taxonomy (NCBI): domain Eukaryota; kingdom Metazoa; phylum Mollusca; class Gastropoda; order Systellommatophora; family Onchidiidae; genus Peronia; species Peronia verruculata. The sequence goes on from JBCAUA010836796.1 coordinate 8,650, forward strand.
ATATCGGAATCGTGGCTGCGGCCATAGTTGAGCAACAGACTGCGGGCGTCAGTCGGCCGACCGGCATCGAGCAGGGTCTTGGCGTAGTTCAACACCAGCGGCCGGTAATCGGGGTAATATTTCTCGGCCTCCTGATAGATGGCAATCGCCCTCGGGTAGTCACCGGCACGCGCCTCGATCTGCGCCGCCGCCAGCAGATAGGCGCTGTTGTGTTTGTCCTTGGACAGCAAGGTATTGATCTGCCTGCGCGCCGCCGGGTAGTCCTGATCGTTCATCAAGGCCAGCGCGTAACCGTAGCGGGCGCGCGCAAATTCAGGGCCGTCTGCGGCAGCCTGCAGGGCCTCGAAGTATTCGGTGACTGCCTGTTGTGGCTTGGCAAAGCTGTTGACGTGCAGCTTGGTGCGAACCATGCGGTAGCTGCTGGAATCCTCCACAGCGACTGCCGGGTAGGTCTCCGCCCGTGCCTGTGATTCGGCGATGCGCGAACTGGTCAACGGGTGGGTGCGGAGGAATTCCGGGGCATTGCCGGTGTAGTATCTCGATCCCTGTTGCAGTTTTTCAAAAAACCCCGGCATGCCTTTCGGGTCGAAGCCCGAATCGGTCAGCAACTGCATGCCGATGTTGTCGGCCTCCTTTTCATTGGCGCGGGTAAAGTTGATCTGCGATTGTACATTGACGCCGAGCACGGTCTGCAGCGCCGCGGCACCGGCCTCGGGGTTTTGCGTGCCCAGCAGGATAGCGCCGATCATCGCCGCGGCGAACGGTATGCTGAACTGACCGGCGCGCTCAAAGGTGCGGGCCAGATGACGTTGGGTGACGTGGGCGATCTCATGGGCAATCACCGCTGCCAGCTCGCTCTCACTACGTGAATTTAAGATCACCCCGCTGTTGATGCCGATCACTCCGCCGGGACCGGCGAAGGCGTTAATCAATGAGTCGTCGATGACAAAGAACGTGAATAACTGCCGGTTGTTGTCGCTGTTGGCGGCCAGCCGGTAACCGATCGATTCGATGTAGGCCTCGACTTCTGGGTCATATACCAGTGGTGTTGAGCGCCTGACCTCGCGCAGGAAGGCATTGCCCAGACGGCGGTCGAACTCCGGGGAAATCACGCTGCCGGAGGAATCGCCGATGTCGGGCAGGTTTTGATCCTCTATCGCCAGCACGGTGCCGGAAGACAGCAGCAACAGGAGGAAAAATTCTCGGAATTTCATCGGCTTTTTGTCAAAATCGGAATGTGATTTGAGAGTCTGTCTGTGGTCGATTAGTTCACGCACGGCGAGCCCAACTGCGGTACAGTCTAGCACATCCGAATCGTGGCTTTAGACAAGGCCAACGGCATCTGAATAACAATGACAAGGGGGCAAGATGAGCTCGATAAAAAATGCATTTTACGCACAATCCGGTGGCGTTACCGCCGTGATCAACGCCAGCGCCTGTGGCGTTATCGAAACCGCACGCCGCCATCGCGAGCGGATTGATCATGTCTTTGCCGGTAAAAACGGCATCATCGGCGCGCTGTTGGAGGAACTGATCGATACCAATCAGGAGAGCGATGCCGACATCGCCGCACTCCGACACACCCCGGCCGGCGCGTTTGGCTCCTGTCGTTACAAACTCAAGAGCCTGGACGACAACCGGGCCGAGTATCAGCGGTTGATCGATGTCTTCAAGGCGCACGATATTGGCTATTTTTTCTACAATGGCGGCGGCGATTCGGCCGATACCTGCCACAAGGTCTCGCAACTGTCGGCGACCATGGGCTATCCGCTGCAGGCGATCCATGTGCCCAAGACCGTCGACAATGACCTGCCGATCACCGATAACTGCCCTGGCTTTGGTTCGGTGGCCAAATACATCGCAGTCTCCACCCGCGAGGCCTCTTACGATGTCGCCTCTATGGCCAAGACCTCAACCAAGGTGTTCGTGCTCGAAGTCATGGGCCGCCATGCCGGCTGGATCGCTGCCGCCGGGGGGCTGGCCGCCGACGAGAATAACCCGATCCCTACGGTGATCCTGTTCCCGGAGGTCGATTTTAATCAGGACGCCTTCATCGCCAGGGTGAAACAACATGTCAGTCGATATGGTTACTGCACGGTGGTCGTCTCCGAGGGCGCGCGCTGGCCGAACGGTAAATTCCTTGCTGAACAGGGCAGCAAAGACGCCTTCGGTCATGCCCAGCTCGGCGGTGCAGCGCCGGTGGTCGCCAACATGGTCAAGCAGTCACTGGGGCATAAATTTCACTGGGCGGTCGCCGATTATCTGCAGCGCTCTGCCCGTCACATCGCCTCCAAGACCGATGTCGAGCAGGCCTATCAACTTGGGCAAAAGGCCGTTGAATTCGCCCTCGACGGTGCCAATGCCATCATGCCGGCCATCCACAGAAGCTCGAATCAGCCCTATCAATGGGAGATCATTCAGGCCCCGTTGTCTGACGTGGCAAACGTCGAAAAATTCATGCCGCCGGAATTCATCAGTGACGACGGTTTTGGCATCACCCCGGCCTGCCGCGAGTATCTGACGCCGTTGATCCAGGGTGAGGACTACCCGCCCTACCGCGACGGCCTGCCAGAGTATGTGCAACTGAAAAACATCCTGGTGGATAAACAACTCGACAGCGATTTCAGCCTCTAGTCCGTCATGGCGAAAAAGCGCCGACAGACACCGAGCCTCTGGCGACGGCTTATGCGTGAGTCGCTGAAGCTGATGCTGATACTGGTGGTACTCAGTATCCTGCTGGTGCTGCCCTGGCGCTGGCTGCCGCCGCCTGTCACCTCGTTCATGTTGCAGGAGATCATCAATAATCCACAGGTAAAGTATGAGTGGGTGCCAATGGAACAGATCTCGCCAAACCTGGCGATCGCCGTGGTTGCCGCCGAGGATCAGAAGTTCCCCGACCATCATGGCTTTGATATTGACTCGATACGTCAGGCGATAACGGAGGACAGGCAGCGCACCCGTGGTGCCAGCACCATCACTCAGCAACTGGCGAAAAACCTCTATCTATGGTCCGGGCGCAGTTATCTGCGCAAGGCGATCGAGGCCTACTTCAGTGCACTGATCGAATTATGCTGGGACAAACAACGCATCCTCGAAGTGTATCTGAACGTGGTGGAATTTGGCCGTGGCATCTACGGTGCCGAGGCCGCGAGTCGGCACCTGTTTCGCACCTCGGCCTATGGCCTGACACTGGCGCAGGCAACGCAACTGGCCGCCGTGCTGCCAAACCCGAAGCTTATGTCGGCCAATCGACCATCGAGCTATGTGCTGAAACGCGCCGCGCAGATCCGCCGGGAGATCGACAACCTGGGTGGCGCTGGCTATTTAACATCCATTTATTCTCCCTGAGCCTGTTTTTAAAATGGCGAGGCAGGCCGATAAAAACGGCATGAATTAAAATTATCGTGCCAATGGCAAGGATTGATCTAGACTGAAAAAATGAATCTGTTGTTGGATAAAAACCAGTATCTGCCTCACGTCGCCAGCCTGGCTGCCGCAATACTATTGATATTGGTGTCGGTGAACGCCATCTTCTCAATCAAAGAGTTTGCTGCCATAGGCCAGACGACAGACTTGAGACCGCAGACATCAACACCGGCAACACTCGCTAACAAGCCGCGAGTCTTGCACGAGCCTGAGCAGCTGGCCAAGCTGCATGTGTTTGGTACAGAAGCGACCGAAACAACAGCCGCCGCTGATGCCACACCGCAAGCCCTGCGCCCTGAGTCGCTACCGAAATCCATGATCAAGCTGGACATCAAGGGGCTATTTTCCAACTCCGACGGCCGGCTGGGCCATGCGGTGATCAGCCGCCAGGGGCAGGATAAAGCATTCCGGGTCGGTGATAAGATTGACAGCAACATCACGCTACATGCGGTGTATGCGGATTATGCGGTGATTGCCAATCACGACCGGCTCGAACGTCTGGAGCTGCCTGATTATAAGGCCGCGGACAACAAGCCGAACAAACGATTCGAGCCGCCCCCGGAGGAACAACCGGTGATGGATGAGGATGAGGAGGAAGAAATAGAGGGAGAGATTGAGGAAGAAGAGTAGTTTTTACAGCCGTATTCCTTGCAACCGGTTTTAACCAGCCTTCAAGGTCTCGTTGATTATTTCAATAACAGACTGACCTTGACCCTGCCTGCCCTGGCGGTCTTAGTCACCGATAGCGCATCGATATTGACGCCGAATTGATTGCGCATTACGGCCAGCCAGCGAATCAGTTGATCAAAATTCACATCATCGAAGCGCAGGCGTACGCTACCGGCGAGTTCGGGTTTGATACTGTTTAGCGCCTTGTCGATGCCGACCGCCCGCAGGCGCTGATCAATCAGCCCCAGCAGCCTGTCCGGCGGGACTTTTGGGCGCTGGCTGGCCAGTCCTTGCCGCAGCGTAGTTACCTGCTGGCGGGTCTCCAGCAGCGATTGATAGACAATGAGCGCCGCCGCATGGCGCTTCAACGCCTGTTGTCTCCCTTGTACCAAGGGCTCGAACACCAGCAGGAAATACAGTGTCAGCAACACGGCAATAGCGGCGATCAATACCAACCGACGTTCACGCTGCTGCAGATTGCGATACCAGTCGATCATCGCGCCTCCTCTATCGTCAACTGCGCCTGAAACCGGCCATCTTTATTCACCGCATTGAAAATCTCTAAGCTCAAGTGCTTGTCCTTCAGCACCGTCTCCAGTTGCTCCACCTGACTGACCGAGGCCGCCAGCAACTGTAACTGCAATTGATTTTGTCTCCAGGTCAGTGTCTTGACCTGCATATCGGGCATGCTGGCGATGGCGGTCATGGTGCGGGCAAACACGCCGAGAAAATCGCTGTCGGCACCACCCGCCAGCTCCGCGCGCATCTTCTGCAATTGTTGCTCGGCCTGTATTCGTGGATTAACCACCCGTTTTATCTCAGGGAAGGCCTGCTGAAACACGCTGGCGGACTGTTCCTCAAGGGCAGTCGTCTCACGATTGATGTGGACAATCTGATAAGCATGAAACCCGGCGTGAACAAGCCCTGCAAGCAGCAACAACACGACAGCGGGCATCCAGCGTTTAAAACAGCCATGGTCCGGGCTGGAACGCTGAAACTCGCCAGACAACAGATTCAATTCAAACGCCGGATTGGCAGTCTTCAACAGCCAGTCGGCAAAGTCTTCGTGATAATGCTGAGTCTGTATCCTGGCGGCACAGTCCTCTGGCAAGGTCAGTTCCGGTGTCGATGCAGGCAGCCAGAC
>JBCAUA010836807.1:0-13887 GCA_038406235.1 Peronia verruculata
TCTATCTATCTATCTATCTATCTATCTATCTATCTATCTATCTATCTATCTATCTGTCTGTCTGTCTGTCTGTTTATTCATCGGTTTATCTCTTTGTTTGTTTGTCTTTGGCTCGCTATGCTCACGTCCTGCGGCATCCTTCATAGCTTTAATCCTTTATGACTTGCTTTCTGGTCTCTCTCAGGATCTCATATTATATGCTAACGTAATTACACGAAAAACAATAGTTTGTACGATAGGATCAAGGTCAATGTTTTTTCTCTGAAACCCATATTTGTCTCCGTGTTGTAAGAAAGAATTTACAAATAACGAAAGAAAGAAGAAACGGAAAAGAAGAAAGGCAGAAAGAAAGAAAGAAAGAAGAAAGAAAGAAAGAAAGAAAGAAAGAAAGGGGAAATGAGCATTGAATAAATTAATGAATTCATACAGAAGACAGAAAGAGAAAGCAAAAAAGGAAGAAAAAAATGATTGAAAGAAAGAAAACTACATTGATTCGGGGACCGGAATTCCAATTTCATCGTTAGAAAAATGGGTTATTGAATTGTCTAGTGAATTTATGATGGAAGTAAATAGCATGAAATGTGGTTATAGACACAATACCGCGTGACGCATTTGGTTTAGGGACGGAGAAAGGAAGAACATTTTGATGCAATTTACTTGGAGGAGGAAAGTATAACTTTTTTTTTTTTTTTTAAAGCCACAATGAGGGTAATGGCAAATACATGGGGAAACAAAACAAAAGCTTTTTTTTTTTTTTTTATTAACAGAAATGTTGACATGACATTTCTGTACAATAGTTTCCCCCTATGTCTCACATTTGTATGTGCACTGCTTTAAAGTTCGGATTTGACACTTTATCAACAGTTTATATATTATATTATGTCTATCCTCTTTCACTCTCTCCCTCTCTCCCATTCTCTGTCTCTTTTGCTCGCTCTCAGCTACCGGAAGTGTTGCATATTTTTCATTATCTTGGATCCTAACAGTTTGTCTTCAGCTATGAACGACAAAGCAAAGTTTATAAAGTTTATTATTATTATTATTATTATTAGCCCTGCTATACAAATGATTTTTGTTTTGTTTTGTTCAATGTTGCGCCCTTTACTGCCGTTTCCATAATTATTATATTGTGTCATTCTTAACCTCGTAGTCTTGTCCACATCGACACCTCTCCAGGGGTTGCCTTAATTACACAGATCTTCTTTCTTGTCTGTTTGTTTGTTTGTTATTGTTGTTGTTGTTTTTGTGTTGTGCCGTTTTCATGACCTTTCTAATACCCTAGTCGCATTCTTGCCTATTGCCCTCGCACTAGAATCCACTATCTGAGAGAACGCACAGGCATGTCGACATTAAAATTTGATGTCATTCTTTTTGTACATATATTATTATGTCCACATCTATCCCTCATTAATTGTCTGTGTATTGGTATAAAGTTCAAATTTGACACAGTCAACACTTCTTCGTGTAGCAGTTGTCTGTGTCCGTCCCCTCTCTCTCTCTCTCTGTTTCTCTTTCTCTCTCTCTTTCTCTCATCCCTCTCTCTCTTTCTCTCTATCTGCCAATGGAGTAGCCTCACGGCTTTGCACTACCCCAGTCTTAGCCATCCGAGATTCGATTCTGGTCTTTCAGTTTGTCACTCAGTATTCACTCTGCCATTGTTTGCCTCGATACACAAATCCGTCTCGCTGTTGTTGTTAGTAGGGTATGTGTGTGTTGTTGTCGCTGTTGTTGTTATTTGTTCATTTTTGTGCCCTTTACCACACCCATAATTAATTGCATTCCCATCGCCGCCATCCCGATGGTCCAGCATCTGAACGGGACACCGTAACAGGTGAGAGGGGATGGCTTGGTTAACCGATGGCTTCAGTGTTACTGGTGACACCTGGGCTCATCTCGCCCACCACACACGACTTCTTGCCCAACGGACACGTTCGTTCGTCATACAAGATCCCATCTTCCCCGTGGGTGACGTATGACATGGGGTTGTACTAGCGAGTGAAATGTTTGCAAGATGCGTATACACTGACATAACACCTTGCTCACTGAATTATTCATTACTATTTAAAAATGAATATGGGCATCCGTAAACCACACATAGAAATATTATAGACGCGATTTTATCTTCTTCGTATGTAACACATAAGATGGGGTTGTATCAGGACGAAATTTATGCAAGTGGTATACAAGTCATGTTTAACACCATGCTCGTCAAATACATTCGGTCACATTTTAAAATTGAACCAGGCTTCCACAAGAATCACAATCACAGCGATACGATATACGTGAAACACTCGGATAGTTCACCGTGGAAGACAGTGATGTTAATAACTATGAACTGGCAATAATAATTGTTCCATACATATGCAATTTCACAGACTAGCTGTTCAGCCCCTAAATAGACCAACAAAGTGTTAATTGGACACACAAATTCCACACAGTATTAGACTAAAATGGAAGTTAAGAAGGTTTTTTAAAATGTTGACGGAAAAGAAGGGGGGGGGGGGGGTTACATTGTTGCATTTTGCTTAAAATTCTCAGGTAAATTCAGTATAGCACGCATAGTAAGAAGGACAAAAAAATTGGTATATCTGACCATTCATGGAGTCGAGATAACATAACATTGATACGGTTATCATGACTCGGCACTCAGAGTGGGAGGACGTCTGTGCGAAGGAGTGGGTAGGGGAGGGGGAAGGAAAGGGAGGGGGGGGGGGAGTGAGAAAGAGATTGAAGACATTGTGACAGTCAGGCCACTTGTTGATTCCGTGTGAGGAGTGTCACTAGCCTGTCGTTTCTCAGCGGCGTTGAATACGGCTTTTATTAAGTTCTCTCAACACGCGTCTTGACTTGTACCTATGGGGTACTGGCTTTTCAAGAAGTTTACGTACACTTCGCTAATTTTTAATTTTTTTTTTAAACTACTTTTGTGAGTGGAATTTTCGATCGCATTAATTGCGGCAAGATGATAACTGTTTGTGATTCCCAGGTTATTTCATTGATTGCTAGACGCTAAGCAATCTACTGCTTGTTGATTTTGAGAATTTTTGATAATTGGCAAAAGAACAGTCATGGCGTCGTCATTAAAATTTGTTTTCTTCATACACAATATCTACAACGGTATCTTTTTCTATGTGGTTTGGTTGCACAGTATGCACTTATAGTTTGATTATAATTCGTTGTGTAATGTTTCCAGCCCCGTGATCTCTAAGCATTTGGGGTCTTTTACGATAAATGGCACACTACTTGTCTAAGGAAAATAATGTCTAATCAACGAAATAATCACCAGATGGCACGGTGATAATTACGTCCTTGATTCAGTTTCCATAATAGATTAAGCCGTGGAACAGTATTTACAACAGAAAAAATAAGGCAATTCGAAACCAAACCAGTACAGAATGAAATAGTCTCGAATAATCACAAAGAGGCAAAACTGTAGTAGTATAGGGCTTGTGACATGATGAATTCTCAGCCTATGCTACCGAGCGGAGAACTGATTCATATTGTCCTCTCTGAATAATGCATGACTTTGTGAAAACCTGTTCAATCCAGCAGTTGTCACAATGGGATATCGGTAGTTTTTGAGGCGAACGACGAGGTGACTGCTTACTGCACAGTCAGAAAATATTGGATAGAATAGACGAGATGTTTGTGCCTTGCTATTACTCAGGTGTGACGTGCTTTGTGGGGATAGTCGGTTGGTTACATCGGACACCGAGCTTTATACAATATAGACGACTTCAAATTGTATCATGAACTATGACAACAATAAAGTGTATAAAATATCCTCTATGTTTCCAGCAAGATGATACATTTTGAAGACAATGCCGTAATGTAGCGGAGAGGTTGTTTCTTGGATAGACGTTGACATAATATTCCTCGGATTTTTTGCAATCCACCTGAACGTGAATGGCCACCCAGAAAGATTAGTTGTTTAATCGGTTTTGTTACCAGCCTAGTGATTTGTGTAGATTGGAATTTTGTTTGAAATTTGGTGTCGAGCATCAATACGGATTTCTGTTTTTCAGGCAATCGGCTGTGTGGATGGTTTTCTTATCCAGGATATGATATACAAAGCGAGATTTGGTCGTCTTTTCTTATTTATTATTATTTTTTTTCAATTTATTTATTAGTATTTTTATTATTTTAGTTTGCTGGCATTGAAAAGCTTAAAAATATTGTCAGCTTTTTTACTCCTTGATTACATGACACAGTGTACATTAATCACTCTACTGTCAGTTTTGGTTCTTGGTGGATCTATACAATTCTAACATTATGTCGGCGTGCAGAACTCATCTGTCTGTACTGTAGGATGTACAGTGCTGGCGAGTTGTTCGATGTAGTCGTGAATTTTCAGCTGGATATGAGGAAAACAATGTCTCGGTGCAGTCACTGAGCATTAACTGGATAATAATAAGCCATTAGACATGCTGGTATATGTTGTAGGCACGCAAGAGACTCCAGCCGAGTCACCTGCTGGCAATGGGACTATTATCCAAACAGGTGAGTAATAGGATAGATATGTTAAAGCTCTGTCTCCTATACTGTCATTCTTCTATTTTGGGGTCCTTTGATGTCTAGATTCACAGTGCATAGTATCAACCAGTTTGGAAGTGTGCTAGAGTTATAATTGTTGTGTTAACCACCGTGAAAGTCAATCAACGAAGACTTCTGGTAGCGTGGAATAACTCATACATTCATCACGTTATAAAATACATGTTACAGTTGTTGTTGTATCAAGAGTTCCTACATGACAGGCATGATCGTACCATTGTCTGCCTCTCTTCCGTCCCCTGTTGCCATCTGTCCATCAATCTCTGTTGCTCAGTTTATCTCCTATTCATTATGATAAAATTGTGATAAAGAGCACCGGCCTTTAGGATGTTCTGGAGGAAACTCATGGCAAAAACGGTTTTTAACAAAGGATCCGTGGGAGGAGCAAGATACAATACGTATTTGTATATCGAAAGAAGGGAACTTTTAATTAACACCCAAATGCTGTATAGCTTTATTCGGTTCAGGGCAAACGCAGTGCGGTCTTCTCTGATCTTTTTTATCCATTTTTTTTTTCTAGTATACTTGCAATCAATACTGATTGTGCCCTCTCCTCCTAATAGAGTTATTGACTTAGCTAATGCCCGTCCATGCTGTAAATGGGAACGATTGACGGCGCAGTTATTGAAAGAGGTGTCAAGAGATGGCCCGCATGTCGGGAGTTAGCATGTTGGCGTTCCAAGGACCTCATGGCTCTCCGACAAGTGAGTTTCGGCTCTGGCAAAGTCTTCTCTGCCTCATGCGATTAGCCACAGTTCAGCAGGAAGATTTGTGTAGCCATTGTGTCGTACTGTTATGCTGTTAAACCGTTATGCAAACAAACAAACAAACCCCGAATATTGTAGTTAAGTTCCACATTCCATCCTTCAGGCAGAAAGGGTTAATAGTTCACCCTTTTCTGTTTATTCCTCTGTCTCGGCATTGTGTTCATTGTGCCATTTCACTTCCCGGCCTTGCTGTTGCACCGACTTTTTTTAATCTAGTCGCCGCTTCTTTCTGTCCAACGGCCTTCTCTTCCTGCACTTCCTAACTGCTTTCCTCCTGTCTTTCTGTGCCCCGTTTGTATCGTATTCTGCTCTGCAGGCTTTGTGGAAACTTGGCATGCGAAATGGACTCTGCACTACTGACTTGATTGCCATTGTTCTCATTGTCTACTGGCGTAACATGACGACTTCCAGTGGTCCGGCTTAGTTACCCTGCCTCGGATGAATATCTTTGCCTTTGTCACCATCATTTTATGTCTTCTATTTCACAACACAAACATACGCTAACAAAACGCCTTCATCTTGCAAAATCCTGTTTCGAGAAAAATAGCATGTGAATGTACGATTTCTTGTTTAATTATTAGACAGCAAATAGAACATATTAATTTGTTTGAATAATGAAGTGGTGTCGTAGGTTCTCTTTTCATATTGTGCACACTTATAAAGAAACAGTTAACATGTGGAAGATCACTAAACTGAGATGAAAATAGAAAGATGTTTTGTCACAATACGATAGCATAGCTAGCTCACCACCACAGCATGGTTGTCCCTGGCCAAGTGACCTTACCCCTTACCCCATCAACCACCTACCCGCCCCTCCCCCTTGCGATGTTACCCTCGCATTCCCAAGCCCAGCCAAGCCCAATCCCTTGTACTTCTCCCAGCTTCCTGCTGAGCCCACGACGTATCGGGCACTGTGTAGAGTGTAGAGTAAAACACGGGTTAGATAAATGACTTCAGCTTGAGATTTCAGCCTGTCCCCCTCGGCTCTACCAGCTCTGCTTAGCTTAGCTGTTTCTTGAAATGTTGATTTCGTGGATGTCGTCTCAGTGGATAAGGTTACTAAGCTTTGCAGAAAGTGGTGCACTGACTACCTTTTTGGTTATACTATAGACTCCTGTTCAGGTATAGTCTTATTTGTCTATTTCGGTCGGTATATGTTTTAAATTTTCTTGACTCTTCTTGAAATTGGGCAAACCGTTGTCTTATTTAATTTGCAAACCGTATTTAGGTATAGGGTCCTATTTAATGGTCTTACTACTTATGTTTATCATTACATTTTTTTTTTTCGCATTGGAATAGTTTTGCTTTTACATAGATCATACTATACACCTACTGTCTCCAAACTGCATGTAGGAACTTCCATTGTATTCGTGATAGTTTATGTCTGTTTCTGTATGAAAGTTATATCGAAATGATAAGCATATATTTGTCTTCCAGTGTGGATATTAAGACAGGTGATTATTTAGAAATCGCTTTGTCAGTGGAGTCTCCTAGACGAATCAAGTCAGCCACCTGGGGGCTATGGAGGAACCTTGTGTTAAAAGTGTAGTACACATAGGCTAGCCTACTGGGTAAATCAAGAAACATACTAGACCGTAGTTCAAGGAGTTTTGAGGTACACAGAGAGAGATTGGTGACTATAGACTGTTGTATTGTACTGTCGTGCATTGTTATGGGAAGAACACGACGTGCTGTAGAAAGGGCAGGGTATAAATTGCTCTGTGTTTTGTCTGTGAGAACAGCGGGCCATGCCGTTCACTGACTCAGGTCGAAAAGTGTTGACACCTGAAGTTCACTGTTTTTCTCCCGAGAATTATGTTATTGCTGCTGCTTCTACCCACTTACCATGTTCATTAAAATTTGTACCAAGGAGCTTATACTATTTAGTATAACAGTATAAGCTCCTTGATTTGCATATAGTCTTCTTTCGGATGAAAAAAACGGGTTTGTGCAAAAGAGAAGCAAATTTGTGTTGACTTCCGCCTGTCACGGTGGTCGTAATTTGCTTCCGGAATGTTTCTGACGTTCTATCTGATTGAATAGTGCCACCGTTTTAAAATCTCAATGTAAATCATGTTTTGATATGAATCTGATTAAAGTATGATTAAAAATAAAATCTGAGAGAGGCTTTGGAGAATTTTGGTACATCTAAGCCTACGAAAAAGTCAAACACAGCATCTGCGGTATGTTTCGCATTTCAACCTCCTGCTGGAAGTTATCTCAAACATCTACCTTTCAATATAATTTATTCATAAGTGAAAATAGGTCTATTCCATCCATTGAGATGGGTCATCAAACGACCTTTGAACTGTGGGGATGTCACCTGCTGTCAGTCGGGCACATTATTATGTCGCCTTCCCCCCACCGCCTCGCCGAAGCGTGTCTAAACTCCAGATGGCGATCAGTAGTAGCATGTCAGTGTCAGTCAGGTCAACCAGGAGATCATGGGTCATGTCCACTGGATGACCTGATGGCGATCTCCCTGACTGAGTGACCAGTTTCCAGTTCCGTGTTACGCTGTATCTATCACCAGAGGAGTGGAAATACCGACTATACAAAGTCGACTTTTTTTCTTTTTCGTGTTTTATGTTACAGAGCTCACGAGGCCCATAACGCTGCAGGTCATTAGTGAGCTACTGAGGGTACTTGTTTTAGACCACTCTATCCTCAGAATAGAAAGTGTATGGCTAATTCCTTTTTTTTTTTTTTTTCTGTTAGACATACTGCGTTAATGGCTCGCGTAACCTGCGAGTCGTCCGGGCGCTTTTGAACCTTTGTAATGGGTGAGTTCTTTCATCTCTGCCCGTCTTTCTTATGGACTGGTTAAAGATAGTAGAGTAACTGTCTTTGGTTTGCTCGTGGCAAAGCTGGCTCTCGTGCACTGTTTGATATTGTCTGTCCATTTCAGACAAAGAACTAAAATACTCCATAAAAATACACGTGCATTCCAAATGCAGATTTATAGATATCATACCACAAAGGATGTAATAAAAAGACCACACTTCTCTCGAAACTTGAAGCTGATCTGAATCTCTTGGAACTATCCTGGCAACGGAACAGGTCAGGTCGTTTTAAAGCCTTGCAGCCCTGTTTTCACCCTGTTTAACAGGGCTTTATCAACTGTGGCACCCAAACATAACTCAGGAAAGAGCTCAATGTCTTTGGAGTAACGGTCACGAAATTAAAGGAGGTTCTTTTTATATACACATCTTTGACGGATATATTCTATCACAACAATTGTATAGCTAGTGGTCAGAGATATGAAATGCGTTCTTTATCTGATCATTCAGTACCACGTCCCCTCACCTATCCGATAGTATTCTTACTTTGGCCAAAGATAGTTGAGTGGCCAGGGACCACAGTTCTCAGTGGCGTGCGGCCAGGCTGTTGCCCGGCGGGAAAGAAGGTGGAAATGACATAACGCTTTGTGCCACCAGTTAAGTGCCAGTGCTTGATTGCTTGATGGCTGCTGTTGGCCGAGCCTGTACTGTACAAGCCATCTCTTTCTATAATATTATCTGATAAATTGCCGGAAACCAGTCGTGAGGCAACTTCATTTAGTCTTTAGGTCTAGATCTAATTGAATTACACTCGGGGATGTGAAAATGCTCACTTTAAGAGGATAGCAGACTTTTATTCTAGTTCTGTCATCGGTTTCTTTACCGGCTAAAGGTGCCCCACCCCTCATTAAAAAAAAAAAAAAAATGGTTTATTCAACGTAGTCATCCCACTCCCTCTTGTTTTTTTTTTTTTTCTTACGTTCTTACATCCTAATTGATGAATGATACGAAGAGGACAAATAGAAGGTACAGTGTGAAAATACCGTCCTTTTTCATGTAAAGAGATTTAAAATCCTTGCACACTATCTCGGCTTTATCTTACGGTCGAAGGAGATATATAGAAAACAAACCAGTGACTTTTAGAATGACTGACATTACGTTGGTCATTATGATAAATTAGTAGATACGTTCAGCAAAAAAAAGTACTTCTTTGTCACAACTATTTTTCGATGATGTTCATGCGCGTTTAGACTCAGAACTAAGTTTTTGGCGTTTTGTCAACAAATGTCACAGTCCGAAGGCAGGGCCGAGTTTCTAGCTTTTAAACGATTAAAGATGCAGTTAGTGGATAAACTGTCAGGCAGACGCAGTAATGGAATCGAAATGTTTCTCTGTCAGAACCAGTTTTCGGTGTTTTGTCAACAAATTGTCAGTCATTGGCGGACCGAGTTACGCAGTATCTGTCCCTTGGCTAGACTGTTTATTCTATTGAGCAGATGCCCAAAATGCACAATCGATGGACTCCCGGACAATCAGGAGCTCTGGTCTGCATACAATCGGCTGTCTCAGACTGCTATCCATGCATTTTAAAACAGATTGGATGGCGGGATGAGAGTGATGCGTTTCTAGTTTCCTTACGAAAGCCTCTGGTGGTCTGATATCTTGTGCTGCTGCATCATTGAGTGTAAAATAAGATAGGACAAGATAAATTTGATTCGTCCTCAAAGGGAAATTGCATTGGCAGTTGATACGACCAGCATACGCGCAAGACAAATTCACACCCACACGCATATGAATAAACATATCGCGAAAGGTCTTATACAAGGTGGGCTCCGGAAGCATTGCCTCAGCTTTATATATCCGTATCGCTGATAGCAGAAATGAATTTCTGCTACGCTATCGATTAGTCTTATATGCAACAAATGCCCCCCCCCCCCATTTTTTAAAAAATATCTCAATTGATTATTAAGTGGATGCATAGAGTCGTTCAGAATGTTGTAAGCTTTGATCGGGGTATCAGTCGACCAGGTAGAGATGGGTATTTTTTCCTAGAAATGACTGTGACAGAAGGTCGTGATTTTTTTGTCTTTTGATAATAGCATCTCATTCAAGAGACTTTCCTTTGATGTCTTACTTCTGTTTTGCTCGCAGGAGGTTTTCAGATTTGTTTTATTTGTACTCTTATGTCATGTGTATGTTCAACGTTTTTAAACATTTGGCATGACCAGTATCTGTAATTAAAACATGTTTTGGTCTGTTGCATGTGATGAGATAACACGATTTTTACTCATGACATAGATTATTTCTGTCATATGACATGTCAATTATCATTATAAATCAAACTCAGTTGGTGAATAATGAAATCAGTAATTTGACGCGAGATATCGATTTCGAGCTTTTGTGCGGGTCCGAAAGAAAACGCGTCACATAATCATCGGTTGATTACGTTCATGTCTTTTCAAAGGAGGGTCTGTAAACAAAATGATGAAAATTGTCTTGGAAACTGTTATCGTAAAAATGCTCTAATCATAATAAATATGTCAGCTGTGGAAATCCTGTGTGTCATATTTTCGAGAAAAAAAAAAAATGAGATCCCTCCCCCTTTTTTTTTTGTTTGTTTTTGTTTATTTGTTTGTTTAAACCTAAATTGTGGAAAGAAAACATTTTCTAATCATTGGGTATCGTATCCTCCGAATGTTTGTTCAGTTGCTAAAATAGATAAAGGGAGAAAAGAAAAAAGTAAGTCAATAAAGAAATAAATGATGGAGACAGTTTCGTTGACAAACAATATAAGCAGATTTTGAAGGAGTAGCTTGTATAACTTTTTATTTTTATTTTTGTAAAGCCTGTCGGTCTTGAGATGGCAGGATTATTTCGGCTTTCTTTAAGAAGCTGATTTTTTGGTGAAACTTTTTGTGGGTAAAAATTTGGAATTTTGAAATTTTGCCTGGGTAGCGGCACGCAGCCTACTTTTTCATCGACTTTGAAGGTTCTTTAACGTATTATGCGTAATGTACATACGGGGCCTCTGAAATATTGCCCTTATCCGAGAAGGCTAGACGTCGGACTTCCCTATCCAAGGAAAGCCAGGGTACCAACCCCGGAAAAAAAAAAATGCAGGTTTTTTCGATTCGATCTTCGTGTCCTCCCAGCCCCCCAATGAAGTACCTGTGAGTGGAGCCCAGCCAGAATCCGCAGCCTCACCGACGTGAGCTGTTCTGATCCTGAAGCAGACGCCAAGCCACAGTCACTGCTCCCCCCCCCCCCCTTTCCCCTATCTATCTGATATCCTGTGAGGAAATGTAAGGTATCGATAGTGGTAGACATCAGAGTCTGCCAACACACCATAAGTGGACCGACCATACCAGATCTCGGCTCCCGACTGTTAAGTCAGTACAGTGATCACTCCATTATCTTCTTGCCCTGTCTATTCTGAGGGTCTTATGTAAGTGGAGAATTAGGGGAACGGGAAAAGGGAGGATTAAAGGTCATTGTTTAGTCTCTTCTTTGTTGTTTCTCTGTCTCTCTCTCCTTATCTCTGTCATCTTCCTCCCCCATCTTTCTCTCTCTCCTCTTCCCGTTTCTAGTCACAAAACTTTGTCACAAAATAATTTTCTTATCTGAAAAAGCCATACCAGTACAATGTAAGATGAAATCGTCGGTGTAATTCAAGACTCCTGTAACCCACATCAACAAAATTTTCCAGGAGATGCAAAAAAAATCGATGCAATTGATAATCTGTGAATGGATTTGCTTGAAACTTGAAAATAGTATGTTAGAATATAATATACATCATATGGTTTACATTTTGTAATCTTGAATACGTCCATTTAGGTTATATGTGGTTTGCAGTGTTTGTCATGAGCTTTCTGGATGTTGATGTTGAAAGCGGTGAAGAAATTATGACAGCAACTTCCAGCGTCGAAACAATACAGAATTTATTGCAGGTGCATGATGATAATGCACGCTTCAGGGCAGCTGTCTAATTCTGATGCACTCAGCTCTCTCTGCACTCTACTGTCTTACTGCGGCTCCTTTTGTTATCTCGCTACGACTCCTTCGCTCTTCGCTCGAGCCTTTATATAGGTGCTGGCCCGTCTAAGAACCAGAACGCCCTCTCTCTTTCTCTTTCTCTCTAGAATTCTCCCTACCCCTCTAGTCGTTGCTAAAGCATTCTCTCTAGGTCACATCCGGTATAAACAAACATAAAATCGTGACGTAATAGTATACATCATGACGTAATACGCATACACGAGATCTGCACCATTCTGCACAAACTGCGTAGAGTATCTCACACATGTTTGATGGCGCAGTATCTCCATGGGCCAGCGTATGCACACACACACTTGCATAGGCTCAGTGTAAACGATCTGTTTAATCATTCAGACACACGCACGTGTACCCAACATAATAATGTATTTAACATGATTCGTTACAGTGTTGTTTCCCTAAATATGCTGGAGCAACACTTCGGTATGTGTAACATACAGGTTTGTTGCTCTCACTTTCATTAGATTTATGTTATATCGTAATAGACAGGATGTTGGATAGAGGAATATTGCACTCATTCCATATTCAAACTCAACCAACCAACACAGTGTATATTGACAGTAAGTCATTCATGACTTAATGAAGAACTAGAATGTTTTGGAGCTTTTATTTTGCAAATTGTCGGGAACGCTGCTTCAATTCTCACATTTCGCAGATTTAAAAGCTGAATTTTAAAATGCTTTGCGAAAATGCATATATTATATGAAAGGTTGCATGACAAAACGCATTAGCGCCAAATCAATTTAAAAAAAAAAATAAGTTAGCAACCTTAAGTGATAGAGCAAGAGCCATGGATATGCACTTACAATAATAATTTAGCAAAACGCGTTGTATTGACCTCTTTTCAATGGTCAAAGTTTGGTCTTTGTGACAAAATGCATTATCAGCCCAGCAGTTTTTATGACAGAGCGCATTATAGGTTAGGAAAGCCTGCAGCAGCCAATCAGCAATCAGGAAATAGCTAACAACTGGACACACTCTGACTCGTACATAATGAAGGTGAGAGAATCATCATTTCAAATCGTTAAGTTTGGTCCTCAGTCAAGATGAATACATTTTAACATTCCTCGGACGATGTTCGATTAGCAAAAGACAGTAGGAGAAAAGGGACCAATAAGAAAGAACATGCTTGTTTAAAGTCAGTGCAAAGTCTGTACGGGGTACAGACTGCATGTGAACGTTTGAGCAAGAAAGTTGTTGGGCGGAATCCCTCACTGCCAGCTGGCCTTGCATGAAAAATGGTTTTATTTTATGCAACTGTGAAGCTAGCCATTTCATTGGAACTCTGCTCATTCAAACAGTACAAAAAAGGAACAATGTAAGAAATCAGATGCTGAATGACTCCATCTAGATTTATATTAATATTGTGGAAAGTCTTTGTATTCCAGTGTAATTACCAGTTGCAGTTGTAATTAAGACGCTTATATCGTTGATGGGGTTAATCTAGCAGAATGATTGTTCATTAAATTTGTCATCAGTACCCGGTTTCTTAACGAATTTGAAACTGAAAAGTATTCAAATGTATTATTTTTTATGAAAGCGCATAGGTAAGGAAAATATTCATCATCAGTGATCAATGCACATTCATCTGTAATTATTCATCATCAATGATCAGTGCACACCATCTATAATTAGACTAAGTTAGCGTTAGGGTGGACTTGCGCTGGTCAAGGGTCCCAGCAGGTTAAGCCAGAGGGGTTGTTCTAGGTCTCTACGACAACCGAGAAGGTAAAGAAATC
>JBCAUA010836818.1:0-13887 GCA_038406235.1 Peronia verruculata
TGTAATCGTCAATAAAAGACTAATTTCAACGCTAAGTATTATAGTTCCAGCCCTCCAATGTGTAGCCCCGCTACACGTGGCGAGCGTCTGAGTGACCTCGTTGCACAGCTCTATTGAATGTTATTGAAGTAATCATATGTAAATGATGAAATCAGTCACATGGCATCTTTTGGCAATAAGCCAATTGATGCCATAAAGCCATTGACACATAATCTAAATTGTAAAGTTTAATAATATTAAGACAGGAAACTATGATCATGCAAATATCAGTT
Organism: Peronia verruculata; assembly: GCA_038406235.1. Classification (NCBI taxonomy): domain Eukaryota; kingdom Metazoa; phylum Mollusca; class Gastropoda; order Systellommatophora; family Onchidiidae; genus Peronia; species Peronia verruculata. Next base: position 273 of record JBCAUA010836818.1, read on the forward strand.
TGTTTGCTTAGACTCAGTTGATTTCTTTTTCAGGACACTCTATGTCTTGAAGTTTTGACTCAGGCGATGACTCGTATCTCATTTTGCCACTGTCATCGATCTCACAGATTCAAAGAAATTTTACCAGATTATATTCCAATGGGAAGATTTCTTAACTGAAGAAAGTTCAATAAAACTGCTTGCAATAATGTTGGGATATGATTAAATTTGTTCGAGAGGATACCTATGAGACGTACTTATTTCATGTGTAGAAAAAAAAACATACCAAGCTCGTATTCTAATATATGCCTACTTCTAGGACTGAAGTTTTATGTAATGTATTTTCAAGATGGCAGTGTTTCCTACTTTCACAGAAGGAGGAAAGACAGTGGAAGAAATAGGAGATCAGTTAATGGAAGAGGTCAAAAGATCCTATGCAGCAAATGGAAAATGTAAGTCTTAGGCCAAATAACCGTAAAACCCTTCAAATATTTGATTGGGTCATGATCATTGGATGGATCAGATATTATCTCAGGTGAATGTTATTTTTTATATAGCAGGTAGGCCTAGTTGCTGATAGGCGATAATGGAGTAAGTCAAACTTGCGCCAAAATGTGATATCTCAAAAGCATTCTTGAGCCTGAGAGCTTTCAGATATTGTCACAGAGAAAAAAAAAAAAAAAACGCAGCATGCCAGTGGTTATAAATGCATTACCTTAGCAGAAGCATAGCAGCATAACTCATCAACTGACTTGTATTGTAAGTAATTTTTTTTTTTCTCTCAACATTTAAAAAAATGCTGAAAATGGCATGTAGCTTAGAAGAAGAGTGATTCTTTTTTGTTTTTCAAGTTAAAAAACATATGAATAAATGTGGACAAAGAAACCGAGGGCGATCAATTTTTCCATTGGGTAACTCAGAATATTTTGCATTGCAGTCTCTTGATTTAATAAAATCATCATCTGCTGAGAGTACAAGAGTGTTTTCTGATTTTCTTTTGAAATCAATGCTTCAACGTTTTCACAAAAATATGGGATAAAAATTTTTAAATAAGAAATCACCATAAATAAGAATAGAAATATTTTTATCCTTATGAGAATGGAACAGATAGAGACTGGCTGTTGTCATTACTTGTTACATCCATCCTTACCAACACAGAAGTTCATTATTCAGTCATTTTTGTCATCAATATTGCAAAGTTATTGTCCTGATGTATTATCTTTTTTTCTCTTCTCCAGTGTCGGATGACCTTCTCAGTGCGTAAGTATCAGCCTTGCAACTGAAAATTCTTTGAATCGAGGTTAAATAGTTTTTCTTGCTAGATAAAACACAAGATGTTATTGCAATATTCTGCACTGGTTGAAGCCATTTTATTTTTCCTTTTGGGGGGCATAATTTTAACTCCAGCCCCGGATATAATGGATATAACGTTTATCATGTGGCCCAGGGCAAAGGAGTTGGAAGTCATCCGTGTGAGTTCAAGCCGTTTTTTTACCACTTTTTACCATTTTCCGACTATGATACCAAAATAGTTCTTTTTTCAGATTAAAAAAGGTTAAATTGTCGTTTTGTGAAAACAAAAGTAAATTTAGTGCCTTAGTCGGAAAGTAAAAACAGCCAAAAATGGCCATGTATCTTCATTGCCCCGGGAGACTTCCAATTCATTTGCCCTGGTCGCAAGACATATGTGGACATAGGGGTTAATATCAGCATCAGTTTGTGACGAGCTGGATCAAAAAAGAAAACACAACGAAAAAGATCAACAACAGTCTTCAGTATTTGTTGATTCTATTTCCATTTATGGAAGCTAAATTGAAGATTCAGTACAGTAAAGGACATAGATTATTGTTTAGAATATAATGTAGGCCTACAGAGAATCAGTTTTGATGTTTTTTTTTTAGTTTGCCTGAGATATGTTTGGAGTTTATAAGACCAGAAAAAATGCCATTTTGCTTTCTTTTTTTTTTTTTTTTTTATAGACTGAACTTTCTTTATCAAGGACCTCTGTTATCAGCTCTGGAGCTGGTGGAGAAACACTCAGTCACTCGTGTTGTTTCACCATCTGGAAGGCAGCTCTTTCAGGTAAGTTATGAGTCACTATATTTGATACTCATTTCTTTTTAATGAGAAAGACTCTGTCAATTGAGCACCATATGTATGGTGGATGAAAGAGATGAAAAAATCTGAAATTAGTAAGCAATCAGTAACATGAAAAATAGATTACAGTCATACATAGCTTGCATTATTTTTCTGGAAAATCTGATTTTCCTCTGCTAAACAAACTGATGTTAAGTAGAAATATTTGACATTTTAAAAGTTCATCATTATGTCATATGTATAAGTGTAAATCTGCTCCTCAGAACATATATCTACATATGTAGGGATTTCTGGAACTTTCTGGAATTTTTCAAGGTTTATTTGGAATGCAAATCGCTGTTTTCGGGTGCTAGACTTTTTTAAATCTGGAAAATAAATCTACCTAAAATTTCAATGCTAGGACCTCCAAATGGTGACATCAACATTGAAACAACTAGTTATACTGACATACAGTGAGAAAGATTTATATAGGGAATATTTGTATAATCCATCATCAGTTACATAGTTTTATCAAGCTGTTAAGTTTATCTTATCATATCTTATCTTCAGGATAAACAGCTGCCCCTGAGGCATCTCCTTATTTTTCTGCATGCTCAAGGTCTAAGGCAATCTTGCACATAATTTTTGATCATGCAGTCAAGTTTTAGTATAGCCAGTGATTTGATTCAGCAAAGAATGGGCCACTTATACGTGTGTTTAGAATAGCATTTATTCTTTCAATAATTGCTTCTTTGTATGTTTTTTTTTTTCTTCCTTTCTATACTGAACAGATACTGGGGGCAGCCGGTACACCATACACTTGCTTCTCCAATCTCAAGTATTGTTCCTGTCTAGCATATCATTTCTCTGGTAAGCCGTAGGTGTGAGATGAGGATAGATTATACTCTTTGAGACAATGTAACGTGTCTTGCGCCCAGGGCAAATAAGTCGCAAGTCGCACTGGGTGAGTTCAGGTCACAGGCGTTTTTTACTATTTTCTGACTATGATACCAAAATATTTCTTTTTTCAGATTAAAAAGGGTTAGCTTGTCGGTTTTTTTTTTAAGACAAAAAAAATTTACCATCTTAGTCGGAAAATAGTTAAAACATTCAAAAGCGGCCGTATAGCTTTTTTACCTGGGGCGACTTTCGACTCAATCACCCTGGTCGCAAGACATATATTTAGATAGTGCATGTATGGTACTTAGATTTCTAAGGCTATAAAGCACCGGTAATGATCTTTAATTTTATATTATATAGATATATATATCATGTACATACAAATATTTTATTTCTCAAAATGGGATGAAATTTGTTCCAAAAATTATTCTTTTGTTATGCTTAACTAATTGAGTTAATAGAGGAAAATAATGCATAATATGGTGAATGTATTGATTGTTGTGTGAATATATATTTATATATATAAGTGCTTTACTTTTGGAGATTGTGTTATAATAATTATATTACTCATCCTTGTTCAGCTTTTTTCAACCTTGTTGTTTCAGTTTTAAGAAAAGAGGAGCACATCATGGTAAGAATACTTTTTTTATTATTATTATTTCTTTTTACACAAGAAGAAAAAACAAAACAAAAAAAAACCAAAAAAATGTGTATAAGAAATGAAGAGAGAATTCTCTTGCAAAAGCGCTTCACTGCTGGATTTTATTGTCACATGCAAATTTTTGGCATTCTACGCCCTCGTCAGGCTCTTGACTGATGTTGAGAAATTACTGGCTGATAAGTGTTGGGTCAGGAGTATGGAATAAACATAAAGAACAAAAAATCCACCACCATCAGTGAACTCGAAAGAAGAGACCAACGAACTCAGTCACCTGATAATTACATGAAAGAGTACTGATCACAGCTACCATACCTCCCTGAGTATTTCGCACTTCCCCACACCAACCCCCCCAAATTGAGGAGCAGAGAAAGGAATCTTTTTTGTTATACCTCTAGAATATATGTAATTAAGTGATGCATCAATTGCTTTATCAGAGAGATTCAATCAAAAGTATACACATTTTTCATAACTATAAAGAATAGAATAAATTGCTGTTCTTTGTGCCATAAATTAATTTTGCTTATGAATTATTCAGCTGAATTTGTGGAAAAGAGAATCATAAATGTGCAGTGCAAACGACATAATTTGGCATCGTTTATTTCGATCTTCTTTTTGTATCAACACACTTTTTTGGTCAAAAGGTTTCACTTCTGTATTACATGTACCAATAAATAAAACCTATATCAACATTATTTTGCTGTCGTTCCTCATATACCGACATGCCCAGTAGTTTTTTTTTTTCCCTATATTCTTAGTATGCACATAGCACAAAGCCACGCTCTGTAGAGGTAAACAGTTACATTCGTATCTTTCAAGACTTTTACATGTTTCTGAGGACTGATGCTACATTGCCATGTGTTCCACACACTGTTACAAACAATCTAGCCGGATTATTAGGCATAGCCATTACTGATGCTAGCTATGTACATGTATAACAGAATTAATGGGTGCACAGTGTGCTGTTACCCTGATACCATTTGTGTGGGCTTTGCTTTAACTTTGCTGGAATCTCTCTTCAAGTTCCCACATTTCTGCACTCTCATATTATTAATGTAGCGCACTGACACATGTACATACAAAAGTGGTGAAACAGAAGGGAAAGACCATCAATGTAGAACTTCAGTTATTAGCTTATGTTGTCCTCACTTCTTATATTGACTTTCCCTTAAATCAACATCATTTTAATAATCCTTGAGATGTTGGTATTACAGGAATTGCACTATATTTATAGACGCCTGTTATGAATAATAAGGATAATTTTGCATGTTTGTATCTTTATCTGTTCCAGTGCAAGCATGTCTTAGCCATGAAACTATCAGAGGCCATGGGACTCAGCAAGACACTGCAGGTTTCAGACTCAGAAATAACCAATATGATAACAGCTATAGACTGAAGCCACAGCAGATTTCAAGTATAACTGAACACTTCAGTGCAGGCAACCTTATTGCTCTGCTGGTATGACTTCCACTGCATTCTAGAGACTTTGGATGCAGTTAAATTCACGGCTCTATCGTGTATTACAGAAAAAGGCTTTGCAATATGGGAAGCTCAACTCAGAGATAGCCGGCATGAATGATACTGTAACGGCAAGAGACTGAAGATATGGCATCTCAGGCATAGTTGATAGAAAACACATACATCTATAACTCCGGTGTCCTGCTGGATTACCCACCTGTGAGACTCATAAGTTTGATATGATAGTTTTTAGTTGCCAAGCAGAAAGAGAGTTTAGGCAAGTTCAGTTGTGAGTGAATGAAATGTTGAAAATGAAATCAGACATTATCAGTTGGCATCACAATTTACCACAAGTTCTTAGTCTCTGGCTTTTTAAAATGAAGACGTCCAGATTCTCTCGGAAGCAAGTTAGATAAAATCTGAAAGATCTGAGAATAGAGTGAAATATTGGTTGTCAAAAAATGAAATAATGTTTGTGTAGTATTCATGTTGTGAGAATGTGACCACCTGTTTGAAAAACTGCTTTTAAATTCAACTACAGCATATGTGTTACATCATGTTTTATGTTTTGTTATGTTTTAGTTGACAGGATTATGCCATTTTTTGTTTGTTTGTTTAAATGTTTTGCTTGTTTTGTGTCAGCCCATGTAACATTCTCTTCTTGGCCTCTTTCAATTATTCTTTACATCATGTTATTTTTAAATTTGTTTTCATTGAAAATAAGTTCAAAAACAGTCAAAAACTTTGGCATTTCAGTTAGCACAGTAGATAGTGTGAAGATACACATGCATGTACATACATAGGGGGACAACAGTGGAAAGTATTGGCTTTGTTGTATCAATTGTTATTTAACCCATTGAACCTTACAGCCCAGTAGACCGGGCAGATTTTCCGGTGTCAGATTCCCCATGGCCCGGTAGACCAGACTGACACTCTTACTCCAATCGATTCTTATGCATCCACTAGATTTAAAAATAGATCTAACAGGTTGCTTTGGGACAAGGACATTTAGGACTATCGTGATTACAAATGTCTGCACCCATGATCGCGTTTGAGGCTCGTGTTTCCAAAAGATATTGAACATAAAACGAGAAATGTGCGTTCACGGCCCAGAGAGTCAGGGACAAGGGTTTTTCAGGCACTGGTGACCAAGGTTCAAAGGGTTAAGCAAAATGTTGACAGTCCACCATTCTTAGATTGATATTATGAGTGTATGTGAACCATGATGTCCAGACTGGTGTTCATGTATTATTCTATGATAAACCTCTAGTTTGTAGAGTCATGATGAATTGCTGCATCCCCAATACTGTATACGTATCAACATAGAAATACACTACGGTTTGTTTGTCAAGCATTCTTTTCTGAGCATAGGGAAACCAGGAAACAGGAGTTGGCAAAATCAAGAGTGATAATCAACCGCATTTCCAGGTAGGATGAACCAGTTTGAGAAACAGGAAGTAAAGTGTGCTAATGTGGACATATATTGTATCTTTAACCCTTTTCTGGCAGTGGGGATATGGAAGGGTCCTCATAATATTGTGTTATTTGTCACATACATGTACTTATATGAGTCAAATTTATTCACTGGTGTAATTGAGGTTAGCATTAAAATCTAGAATTGTAAAGACAAATCTAAGGAGATCAGTCTCATTCTGAGATTGATGTCAGTTTTATTAGTTTTAATTTTCACACACTGGTCTTGAGGAGTATAAGATATGTGGAGTTATTGAGATAGCATTTCTAAGAATCACAATCTCTTTTAGTGTAGTTTTGCATCTATGCCTCCATTTCATGTCATTGGGTATATGGCCATGTCAGACACAATGTATCAAGAGATGTTGGACCTTATACATGTGAATGTTTATTTCTATGAAATAAATGTATTATTACCTGTCAATTTACATTTGTGTAATGCATCTTATGTGAGTCTCTAAATGTGAACAATATGAATGACATTAAATTTTCAACTACAAAACACATGATATCCTATACATGTATTTAAATTCTGTTCACAGTGAAATGCTGAATCTTTCATTTCAGATCTCCCCAAATTTGGTGTTGCCACATTCTTATCAATAATCATTGTTTAGTTCAGTTCATCTATTAGGACCTTGCATCCCTAATGGGTTTAGTTAGCCCCCAAAAGGTCGAGAACCTGAGCATACATATTTTTAAATTGTTATATGGAAAGTTGAGAGAACTTGAGTATAGAAATCCACTATGGATGTTTATACATTAATTATAAGGATCATAGTCTGCAGGTTTTCAGTTCAACAGAATTTTAGTGCAAAACTGATTTTTTTTTTTCTCTTTCCTAAATTTGTGCATAAATCTTTTTGTCAAGTAAAGGGAAGTGATTAGGCTGAAGAGAATAATCCGTTTGAAGATGAAATTCTGCTTCTGACATATATAATTATATTCAGACTTACTCATTGATTCAGGTGTAATGGGAGATCGTTTCACAGATTATCTGTCCTTTCCTAAACAAGGATTTGTGTAAGGGGAAATCATTTTACAAGAAATGAAGAGAGAATTCTCTTGCCAAAGTGCTTCACTGCTGAGTTGTGTTGTCTCGTGCAAATTTTCGGCATTCTATGCCCTCGTCAGGCACTTGACATCTCTTCATTTCTTACATTAAAAATTCATTCACTGTTGAAAAACGTGATTTCTGTGGTCGGCTCAGTTTGACGAGCTCCTGATTTCATTGTGTCGTGTCTCATAATATATAATATATCTAGTTAGAAGCGGACTTAAGTCTATCATTCTGAAATCATAAATGATGTTCTGCTTTTTTTTATTTTTGAAGGTAGAACTTCTCACATACGGCGTCACATTTTGGCTCGAATTGGGACTTTTAGTTCAGGCAAAACATGAATGGTTGCAGGGCAAAATGCGACATATGCAAAATTGCCGTTTAGAGAAAAATGGCAGTTTGTTTTCCAGTAGTTAGTTATTTTATCATTGAGAATTCAAAGTTTCTGAAGCCCTTCGGGAAGGATAATTCATGTTTGGTGAAAAAGAAAATCCTTACCACATATAGTGGTACTATCACCATTCCCAGTACTGAGGGAAGACTAAAAATTTTCAGAAATGGCACTTGTCGCATTTTGCCCTGCAACCCTTCAAATCTCCCCCACCAGCACACCCAATGGGGGGTCATGAGACGGACTTATGCAATAGCACTTCGCGGTCACACTCCCCTAATAATTAATAGGTGATTTTAATCCTTTATCTGTCATCCATCAATTACCAGCACTCATCTGCCTGTGCTATATTCAGGAATTATTTTTCAGTTACAGTTCTGTGAAAATGCTATGTTCTTCTGAATATTAGTTTTTAAGTTATTATGTTCATTTGAAAACTTCATATAAAGTTAACAAATTTGAACTATTATTTCCTAAATATTATCCTCAGTTACACAAAAGTGGCAGCTTATACCTGTAAAATTTTTATGTCAGCATTTAATGTTTAATAAAATGCTTCTGTATTGCTCAGTGCAATTTTCATGTCCGCATAAAGTGTAGTTATTTCGTAATAATTAATTAAAAAGGAAATGTCAGCTGTGAAGTAGTATCACAGCGCCACATGAAATCTAAAAAATATCAGTAGAAACTACTGCTGGTGTTCTACGATTTCTATAGTGGCATGTATTCAGTTCAGAAGTGATGGTTAGGTTTAAAGATAGTATAAGCTTAGCAGTTTCTTACTGTAATGTATGAGAATTGGAGGGAAATTCAAATTCAAAGTAGAATATTCCCATCTTTGACCTGATTGACCAGTGGACACTTCACAGGTTATTTAAATAGAAGTCTAGTATGTTTTTTCTTGAGTTTCATGTTGAAAGAACCAAGTGACGGATCATACATATTAGGGACAGGTCATGAGATCATTTAGTGAATTTTGTTGAATATGTAACAGAGAGAATGAAACAGGAAAAGATGACAGCCTGTCATATGTTGGTAACAATTGTCACTGATACCTCAGTCGCACAGTCTATGAAAATCGCTTCGGATCTCTCATTTTTACTCATCACTCAGACCAAAGCCTGTACAAAAAGCCGACATGGTGTTGGGGAAGCTGATAGAATTAGCCTAATGTTTAACAATTTATATCAGGTCTGGAGCAAAGCCTATACCCCCTCATCTTACACACTAGCCGAATCGGTGAAGAACCATTGGCTTCCATTCAAATTGCCATCAATGAATACATGACACTTTACAGAGAACTCTTCCCCCAGAACACACTTTCTAAGAAACATCTTCTAGAACGACACTGTCTGCCTCTTGTACCAAAACAGATTCAGACTAGGCCTAATGGGAGAACTGAGGCCTAAAAGAAGTCACCAGTCAGTTTTCAAGCTTTTAAAAAAAACATGAATAGGGTATAATAACAGCATACAGAAATTACAATTTGTAATGCATAATCATGTGTTACAAGGTGCATCATTGCTGCATCCACAAAAGAATCTGCGCAAGGAAACCAGGCAAGCAGATAGGCAGAATGAGGAAACAAAATCATACATTCCACTAATATCCTGTTGCCAGACAGGAGTTTTTTGTTTTTTTTTCTCATTGATGTTATTGTAGTGTGTCTCTTGTAAGTTTTCTATTGTGCTGGTTTATCGAATAGACTTCAGTCACGCCGAGATGACCACTCACAAGAAGTTAAAACGGATAAAGAGAAAGTAATATAATAGGCTTCTGTTGAATACAACTCCTTCTCAGCTGTTTCATTTTTAGTAAATGGACTTCTCCTTTGGTGTGTGTACAGACTGATATGTTGTCTATCACCTTACCAAAGTCCATACTCATAGTGACTGCCAGTTTTGAAAGATGAAAGATAACCCATTTTTTACAAACTGTGACAGAAATATACACTAGATTTTAAGCGATCCTGTAAAATTGTATTTGAAGCTGCAATGTTATTTCCTTTACATGCTTTTTCACTCTGTTTGAGTCATTTAATTGTATTGTTAAGAAAATAGCTAGTAAAGTGATGACAAATAAACCCAATAAATCAGTGTTACAGCACTGCTCGGATCCAGCAGTGCTTTTGCTGCTGCTCCAGGTAAATGAACCCATGACCTCTAACTGATATGGTGTTCACCGGAAGCAACTAAAATACCAGTCCCATGCCTGCTATGCACAGTGTTAGAGAAATTCCTCCAATTTTTTTTATTACAACTTCAAAAGAAGCTTATTTTGTGATAATTTTTCTTGATAGTCACAACTGATAAATTTTTTAAGGGCATTAAGAGAGACTGCAAGATGCCCATCACAAACCTTGGGTGGAACAGATGGTAAATTCTTTTTATTATATTTAATTTGAGTTTTGTGGTCAGTTTGAACCATCTTTATTGAAGTTCTAAATGTACCTGATAGAGTTGATGAAAATGTTGTCCATGAGTGGCCATTTATCACTTGCTAGTAAAAATTTACATTCCAAGTTATTATGTGTAATTTTATGTGTTTATGTTCATTTATTTTTTGTGAAAAATTCTGATCCTCCCGTGAAACAGTTTCCATCAAGGAAGCAAAACTCATCATAATTTAGTAGCGAAAATGTAAAATAGTTTTATTTGCCTCCATGAAAAATACTAGAGATGTTCAGGTATTTTATTTTATTTTTTTTTTTCAGTGTAAGTGATTTACTGTAACCTTTGGTGTAACAATATGGAGAGAACAGGACCAGAGAGGGAGGACTGCACCTGTCCAATCTGTCTGGACATTATGGTGGAACCTGTGACAATGCCATGCAAGCATTCTTTGTGCATGCCTTGCTATAAACAGACAGTGGAGAAATCAAGTTTATGCTGTCCCATCTGTCGCCTTCGCATTTCTGTGTGGGCTAGAAAAGCCTCTAAGAGCAATACTCTGGTTGACAGGAGAAAATGGGAGGCTATCAAAAAAGCTTATCCAGAAAAGGTGCGCTGTCGTCTGGAAGGAAAAGAGGGTACAGATGATGACAGTGAGTCTGACTTGGACGATTATGAAACTCGTAAGTCAATTTGTTGCCTTGTTAATAATATTATATCCATCAAGTGCCAACTTGTTACAAGATTAACTTCTGTTTTCCTCTCCATTGAAAAAAACGTTTATATATCAAGGAGACTGAAATATTTTAGGATTCTTCTTTGTTTTATTCAATGGAAAGCTTTGATAATCTTGGCAAACTGTGTCAATGCTGCCACTATTAAACTGTTCTTGTATCAAAATCACAGTTACACAAGATGGTTTTGACATCAGTCTGTAATTTATTATGACACTGCACACAAACCAAACTTAAAAATGTACACACTATGTTTTTTTTTATTTTTTTAATGAAATATGTGCATACCTGGATTCTCACATACAGTCGAGTCCCCTTAAATCGAATTTGCCGGGACCATCCTCATGAGTTCGATTTATCAGAGTTGGTCTTCAAGTTTTTTTGACAAGGGAAACAACTCCCGAATAAGATCTAGGCTATCTATTGGGGAAGAAAAAAGTTGAGGAAGCTGTTGCTTTCTCTACGCGTTCCCGATGTTTTAATATCGTCGAGTGTATTTGCGGGAATGCCATACTTTTCAGCTATGGCCTTCTTGGACATCGCACTTCTGTCTATTTCCTGCAGCATTTTCATTTTCGACTCAATAGAAAGTCAAAGAGCGTTCTTTCCCTTTAATGGGTAATAGGAAGCCATCACATAGATCTAGTCTATAAAATAACGGATAAGACTATTTTCACGGTACAGTGCGTTAGGGAGGACCGTCACCCGCTCATCGGACCTACATGTTACCGTAGGGAATGATTCTGTGAAAATTCATTCAGTTCGATAAGCACTTGATTTCATCGTGTCACTTCTTGTGTATGTATCATGGAATTTTGAGAGGTCCCATTGCAAAATTTAATGAAATTTTAAAATATCTTAAACTGTTGGGGTCAAAAGATCTGTGTTCATTTTCGCCGAGTGCTCCACCCCAAATCTGAAAAGAATTATCACCAGATCTGTGCATTTTTCCCCTGGCAGTGAACAGTTTGGAGTGTTTGTAGGCCCCTTCTAAAATTAGACGGGGATTTCCAGCCATTCGCCATTGTGTATGAGAAAACCTCGGGATGAAAGTGTGATTATGAAGCAAAGTGGGAAACCAGCCAGAAAGCTTGTCCAATAAAATAAGCAATAAATAACCCCTTGCTATATTTTCCTCTCTCTCCGTGCCTAACTTGCTATGTTGTATTTCTAAATTTATACTTTTCTTCCATTCTTTCATCCTCTCTTTTTCTCATTCTTTTTGGTCAAACACATGAAAGAAGACAAACATAATTATTGCCACAGTTGGGGAAAGTCAGTGAGGACAGGGGTGGAGAGGTAGGTCATAAGTCCTGCTGTTGCTCATTCAAAGAGCCTACGAAGCAGTCAAAATACACAAAAAGTCCATGGTGTCAGGAAAATAATAATGTTCATGAAAATTTCAATACAGTCTCTCCTAAGCATCCCTAATACAGGCCAGTTGACCAGATTCATTGAGGCTGGCAATAAATCATGGTCCCAGAATTAAATTGTTCGAATGACTCCTGACCTTTGTACGCACAATGCTTGCAGATTAGGCCATTTTTGAAAATGTGTAATATTTTTTTAACATAATATTTTTAATCTGATGAATGTTCTATTTTTTCTAATGTCACTAATTTTTGCTTTAGCAGTTAGTGTTGTCTTAATTAATTAATTTTGCTATAATAAAGTAGTTCGGTACACACACCTGTTTACCTGTTCTAACAATATAAGTATTATAAGTATAAGGCTCTGCAAAGATGCTTGATTATCGATCGACATTACTGTTTCTCTTACTGTCCCCCCACCCCCACCCCCAAGCGCCCCCTCCAAACACATGGCCCACTTGATGCCACGGCGCCGGCCCATCCACAGTACAAAATGCAAATTAATTGCCTGATCCCTCTCGCTCCATCCGCGACGCTGTCTCCTTTGTTTTTCCGGTTTGGTGGGAACTTGGGAACCACGCGGAGAGAACAAAAGCCCATTTTTACCTTTGGGGCGGCGCTGACAGGTTCGATTTAAGGGAAACTCACGCTGATGGCTTCGATTTATGCGAGACGCATCTAATGGGCACATACAGTAGGGAAAAAAATCTATTGTTTCGTTTTTATTCGAATTATCAGAAATTCGCATTATCAGAGTTCGGTTCGGGTGGACTCGACTGTATTCAGTCCCAGAAATATTGCCTGTATGCCTCATGACCTTTCTAAGTTTCTTTTTATCAAAATGTTCCAAAAATGGAAGAAGTATCTTCATCTGAATTTTAATTTTTATCGCTATGTCTCCAAACTGGGACCGGGTGATTGATCTTTTTTCTTTTTTTAATCTGTTTCCCACATTGTTCCATCTTTATCAAATGTTGCATTTCGTCTTGCACAAGCGCTGATGCCGAGAGGTTTTTCTCTATTTTTAACCTTCTTTTTTCGAACAGAAGCAGACTTGCCAACCCCCTTATACGATAAACGAAATTTTGTCATATTTTTAACAGTAAATTTGACAAATTTACCATAT
>JBCAUA010836829.1:0-13886 GCA_038406235.1 Peronia verruculata
AAAGTACTGCCTTTTTTGCGTGTAAAAATGGTATCAAAAAATCCCTTAGCCAATGGTCATTCAAAGGTGAACCTAGCGTATTGCCAATCAGGATTTAGCTCCACCTGGCTGATATATTAGGCTGTAGATCATGGCGATTTCATTATATATAGGCAAAAGGTACACAAAGCACTTGAATATCACCTCTCCTAGCAATATCACGAGTTTCAATGCCAGGGATGGACATTGGATGACCACTATGAGGCCAGAAAAACTGCTGATCATGCAAATTATCAATGTAAGTGTCCTAAAATGACTTTCCTCGTCTTATAAATAGGGCAATTTTGCTTTCTTTCTGCTACTAATAGCTCAGCTGTCGACTATATGTCACAGTAAAGGTCAAACCACTCTTGGTTTGCACTCAAAAATGTTATGGGGGGCACATAGAGGCCCTCAAGAACCCGAAAGTGGCTCTCATGAAGATGGGGGGTAGGGAGCAAATTTCAATAAAAGATACACCCAGAGAGCCACAAAACGGCAACAAGAGGCCCAGAAATCATGCAAAGAGGGCTGATATGTAAAACAAAAGGCTGTTTCGAGCCTGAAAGCCGAATACAAGACTCTTGATGTCAATTTTTCGCTGAAAATAAACTTTAAAGCGTTTTTCTCAATACCCGTTTTTCTTAACCGTTGTTTTTCTATCTCCTTTTTTGTTCCCAACCGATTCAAACCAAATTTGGTATGCATCATTGTCACGAAAAGTCCAGAAAGTTACGTATGCGCGTTAAATTCGGTGGTAAGTTTTGGAGAAAAGTGTGTTTTTAGTTTGAAAAAATGGCGAAATTTGAATTTTCGCTATATGGCACTTTCAAAAATTTATAGAAAATCCTGTATTGACGGAACGTAATAAAAATATGTAACTTATTAGATATTATATTAAACAATATATTCACCAAGTTTTATTAAGTCTGGTTGAAATTCGGCGGAGGAGATAGATTTTGAAATCAGTCAATTTAGGGACGCCAAAATCCAAGATGGCGGCGCTGCCATGGCAACCGTATGAAAAAGTCAACTTTTTTTCTTACTGTTTTTCCTCTAATTTGAACATGTTGAATACGATGAAAAAGTTTAAAATAACCTAACTGTAATAATAATAAAAAATCACCTCCAGGACGGCCCCCCCCCCTTAAATGAGTACTCGACTATAGATAGTGAACGATATTGCTAGATTTATAAGGATTTGAGCGCTTATCAAGGGAGCCGTCTTGCATGTTTCCCAAGAAGCTGAGAACATTTATGAGCGTCCTCCTTGTGTCTGCCGGGGTAATAATAGATTGTAAAGCGCGTCGAGCCTGTACTGTGCGGGGATAACCACTATGTAAATTGTCTGTGTTATTATTATTATTATTATAAACTTCGATTCAGGTTATTTGAGTCTCACGTTCTCTCTTTATTGTTCTACAGTGTTAAGAAACGGACAGATTTGACTACACCAATGACACATTCTGTTGAGAGCCAACATTTTAAAGAGTGAGATTACATTATAGACTTCTGTGGCAGAAAAAGAAAGTAGGGAAAGGAAAGTCATAAAAGATGAATTCAACGTCATTACCCCTGGATGATACCATACTACAAACAAGCACAGAGGCAAACAACAATTATATGACAGAGGAAGTTTTCAGGACCTATATTTATCCCGTATTCCAATTCCTGCGGATTCCAACCCTCTGTACTGGTCTCTTGTCTAATCCCATCAACATTGTGGTCTTCATGAAAGCTGGCACACAGGATCCCCTGTCTCTCTCTTTTGTGGTGTTATCTGTCTGCGATTTTTTCTACATTCTCATCGTGTCTGGCAGCACCGTTCTAACCCTCATGGACACCATCTATCTGCCTGGCAAAGGTTACATTCTGCAGTACACACTTCAAGGCGTTCTCTCGTGGTACGGAGCCACGTTCTACGGTATCTCAATGGCTATTAACTGTTACATCGGAGTGACCCGAGCTTGCTGCGTGGCTTTTCCTTTCAATTTCAAAATCGCATTCTCATTGTACAGAACCAGAATTGCCCTGACCATTATCTTTATTATCGTTTTCCTTCTCCATTGTCCAATGATGGTCACACAGAGGCTGACCTGGTCATTCAACAGTAACACCAACATCTCCGTTCTCGTTCACCAACAAAACCGAGGTTTTCCACTGACATTTCATAACATTGTCAACAAAAGTATTTTGTCTAACGTTTGTTTCATCATTGCAATCATCAGTCTTATCGTTCTGACCATCAAACTGAGAGAGGCCATGAAATTTCGCCAGGCTGAAGGAAGCGCTGAGATAGGAGGGTTAAAGATCAACAGTAAAGATCTCCAGGTCATCAAATCTGTGACTCTGGTCACTCTCATCTATGTGATCTGTAACCTGCCTACCTTAGTCAACAGTTATGTACGCATGGCATACCCCAGTTTTGGCTTAACTGGTGACTATTACCTTTATATAACGGTTCTGCAATTCACCACCTCCCTGGCCTACCTCAACTCCTCCATCAACATCTTCGTCTACTACAACTACAACCCAGCTTACAGGAGATTTGTGAGGAACACACTGGGAATGGCCAAGTAACTAGTCATGGCGCTCATTCCTCTCTGAATCTATGTACATAACCAAAACGATCGTAACTAAGTACGGTACTTCCTTGTTCAAAAATTAACTTTTTCATTGTTAAATGTCTTTACATCTTTACAATCTCGATTTTTCAGCAATGAATTTGAGTACCCTCTCTTTTTTTTTTTTGGTCAGAGTTGATCTAATTTATATGATTTGTTAATTTCTGCAAAGAAATGGAGCTCTCGTATTTCTAAAATTCTAAGACATGGAACAGATGATTCAATGTTCAGTATTGTATCATAGATTTTTTATATTTTTTCTTTCTTTCTTTCTTTCTTTCTTTCTTTCTTTCTGTCTTTCTTTCTTTCTTTATTTATTTGTTTATTTATTGTTTATTGTTGTTGTTTTCTTTGTTATCTCAGCATTTCGTTCAGTCCCCTCCAAAAAACGTACAATGAACATTATTTCAAATATCACCTATTCCAACATTGTGTATATGCCTATTTTAATTAAAGGTACAGACTCTTCATGTCGACAGAATAGGGAGTTGAAGTTGATATCACAAATAGTACAACCCGTCTTTATATCTTAAAGACTGGATGAGCATCAGAGAAGAGTAGTTTTTGCTGTTTGGACTTTAAAAATTAAGCCTTTCGTCTCCACAAAGCCACTGTAGATGTCATTTTCACGATATGCTCTGGCACATCATCCTCTGTATAAAGACGGTAATAAAAAACACTTGTATCATTATTTTAGCTGAGCATTGCAAGACTTTCTTCTTTTTTTTTTTTTTAACCTGACTCTCAGGAACTGGCAGAAAAGTAAGAGAACACTTTCGTTTACTACAGAAAATAGTTAGAAATGCGAAGAGTTAAGGGAGGGTTGGGGTGGCTGGATTTTCCAATTTCGGGTCAAAATGTCCACCGTTACCGCCCCCTCCCCCTTCCCCCCCAAAAAATCTCTGTGGGGCAACCCAAACAGGTATTTAACAGTCTCTATTTGGCATGCTCATGTCTTATTATTTCTGCTCTCAGAATTCCTGGTAATTTAATGTCAGTTCTGTTTCTCTTTACCTATTTAACATATATAATGTTTATGTACTCACAATAGAAGTTATGTATCCAGTATTTAATTTAATGTACTTATTCTTTGTTCTGATATTTACGACATGAGATGCGATAGGACAAAATCAGGTTCTCGTCAAATTTTTTGATCTTTATGAAATTACAAGTGTCACTGTGAGGATGGTGTATTTCTTTCTCTGTGTGTGAAAAAAAAAAGTTTGTTCTACCTTAAGTAGGAGTTCACATATTGGTAATTAAACACGCTAGGGGTAACCTACTGCTGCGGCTGAATTTAGCGAGAAAATCGACGATACCTTTTGTTAATCCTTATTTTTCTCTATTAGCATCATGCCATTACATAACATGTATGTACATGCATATTCCTCGAGTGAATCATGACTGATGCTCTTGAAGAACATGAATGAACAGTCAGTATCGGAGGCAGAACAATCACAATCTTCGATTCGCTGATGACATCATTGGACTAGCAGGAGAAGAGCAAGAGATTGTAAGCCTCGTCAGCAGGCTAAACAACAACTTCACAGACTTTGGAATGGAGATTGGCGCAGAGGAGACAAACGTCATGACCAACAACCCGACACGATTCACGTTGATATCAAGATCAACAATCAGATTGCTCGAAGCAGTAAACAGCTTCAAATAATTCGGTCCAATCGTTTCGGAAGAGGGATCAAGGCCTGAAATACTCTCCAGAATCGCTCAGACTACAGCGGCGATGACCAAGCTGAAGCCCATGTGGCATAATAAAAACATCTCCATCAGCTCAAAAATCCGACTGATATGCACACTAGTCATGGCCTCTATGCCTGCGAATCCTGGACAATAAAAACCCGAACTAGAGAAGAACGAAAGCATTCGTGAAGACTCCTTAGAATCTCATATAGAGACCATATCACAAAGGAGGACGTAAAGAGATACAGTGAAAGTGAAATTGGCCTGTATACATACCTCATCACCACAGTTAAACGACGAAAGCTGAAATGATATGGGCATATCTCACGTTCGGCAGGCCTCGCTAAAACAATCCTGCAAGGCACAGGGAGAGGTGGGAGACGGAGTGATCGACAGAAAAAGAGATGGGAAATAACATCACGGAATGGACAGGTCTAGAATTGGAAGACATCTTGAGAAGGGCAGAGTGCCAGGATGGATGGAGAAGACTGGTTGTGCAGACTACAGAGGTGCCCCTAGGGACTAATGTCTAAGGGATCAAGGACAAGGAAGGATTACATTACACTTTTGGGGCTTTTAATCAAACTATTTCAGTAAATTTAACTCTGAAATGCATTTTCAGATTGATATTGATGGATTCTGTGAAGAAAAAAAAAATATGTGTTAAAAATTCATTCACTCTTGAAAAACAGATGATTTTTTTCCGATCGCCTGAGTTCATTGTGTCGCGTCTCATATGTATTTGTGTTCCGGTAATGCTCAATTTCAAACAATTCATTGTCGTCAAAGATACTCTTCATGATTAAGCAGTGTCTGGTTACGAATATATAATCAATATGTTTTATAAATCCACAATATAGAATGTACTATTTTCTCTTACAGATTGGGGTCAAAATATTCGTCAACAAGACAAATAGAGAATACACAAATACATCAAGAGAGTGAACAAAATCGCTAAAGCAAATCATTGTAACATCGATGCCGTCTACAAACAAGCCTGTATATCAAAGTTTAACATAATTCGCAAAGATTCCATGCACACTCTTTATAATAAATTGAAATATAGCGAAACAACTAGAGATTGTTGCATGTGTTGACTAATGGTCAGAATTATAGAAGTTCATTTCTGTATCAGTTTATCATGGCGAGGCAATGGTGCTTGACTCTGGCTTGCTCTGATGCTCTGAGTCCTATTTGTGTTAACCTGTAATGTGAATGTGGGTCTCATCAACTGGGAATCTAATTTCCTTTTGACGACAACTAAAGTTTATTTCATATGTTTATCTTAGCTTATCCTATCTTATCTGTCTTATCTTATCTCGTCATTCCTGCTCATGTATCCAGCGTGTATGTGTATGTACTAGTAGTAGATGAGAGTACATTTGCTTTCCAAATATGTTTATTTCCTCCCAACTCTTACCTGCCTCCTTACCCAAGCTGCAGTGCTCGTTATCTGTCTGATCATTCTCAATCTGGCCATCGGATCCATTAGCCTGCCCAGCAACATCACTGATATGAAATCATACCACCTTTGACCAATCACAACTCCAGATCAACTAGGGAACGCAACATTTGCCCTGCCCGGCGAAATGACTGTCATGCATCATATGACCTTCGAACCAATCACTACTCGCTGTCAGCTTGGCAGTGGATCCACCATAATGTCAGTCTTAGCCATCAAACAACCGACTGAGGGACAGAGTTAGCTTGTCAGAAGTGTCGTTCTTATAGAATTTGCATATTATATGTGGCCGTCGCCTGACATCAAGTCCTCTCAGTTAAGGGCGAATATATTTTGGAGGTCCCGTAAGTAAGTCATGCACGTAAAAGAACCATGGACAGTTCAAAATCGATGGAAGAGTAGGCTGAGTGCCGCTGTCCGGGCAAAATTTCCAAATTCCAAATTTCTATCCACAAAATTTCTCAGCAAAAATTGGCAATTTCTGAAAGTTGACATAATCCTATTTCTTAGGATTGAAAGGCTTAAGGAAAACAAACACACACACACACACACACACACACACAAAATGTGGCCGTCATCACACAGTGGATGAGATGGTGTGTGGTGATCATTGCCTGTCTAGTGCTGATGGTGCTCTGTAGTATCTCTTTCCCCTGTTCCCAGCACTGCCGCTGCTCCTGGTGTTGCTCCAAAAAGACACAAAGGGCAATGGAAACCTAAGGAAGGATTGAATAACAAAGAGAATCAACATTCCTCTGTCCCCACATCAGTACAATTCATTTTGATGGGCGCTGACTGCATTCACGAACTAAATTAAACAGCAGTTTTAGAAGAAAAAAAAACAACTTGTTCTTCATCTCAGTTTCTTGTTATTAACGTTGTTGACTTAACCAGTCAGACATGACCCTTAACCATTTCCCTACATCTCAAATAGAATGGGGCTTACTTTCTTAACAATTTTCTTACTATAACTAGACATTCTAGATATATCAGTGAAATATACTAAGCACAAAATTGAAAAACAAAGTCAACATATCTTAAAACATTTCATTAACAGTTTTGGAAACCTCATTTTAACATCTCAAAGTTCGGCTGAGCTTCTACAAGAGTAAATGACTGTGATGTTCTAACTCTATAAAGTTACTGGCGAATATCAGCGACTCTTCATTGAGATTGTCCAAATTTTAATCAGCGATAAGAATCTACATCCCACAATCATTTCATTACATAAACTACTCAGAATTTCATTTATATCCATTCATAATGTGCCTGTTGCTACCCTGTGTCAAAGTTGCTACATTGGATGTAAAGGCTTTAGTAACTAATGACCTGTAATCATTATGTTCAATGAAGTTCGTCCTGGTGCAATGGCGTAACATTAAATGCCGTAACCATTTGGCTGCTGTCCATTGCAAAGGGGATTGCAAGAAACGAGGAAATTCGCTAGTGAAACTTCCTGTAAGGACCTGCAGGAAATTGATCTTTTCTGCTTAGCGCTTAACAAGAATAAAATTGTGATCGATCGAAAGACATAATGTTAGCGTGTCGGCACAGTGACTACAATCTTCTTTCTCCGATAATTCTGAATGAGATTTTAATGCTCTCTCTCTCTCTCTCTCTCTGTGTGTGTGTGTTTCTGTTTACAGAAGATCTTGGTAAAGAGGGACTCACTTCTCTGTTTCTGACAATTTATTGAATTATGATAAGAGAGAAAAATTTCCATTTCTCCAGGATTTTGGGATCTTTTTAAATGGCACATTCATGTAGTAATATGGATTCTGACCCATTATTTGGACCATTCAATCAGACTCACATATTCCTAAATATATGATCTAAATGTCTTAATTTCTAGCTAAGACATTATCTTCACAGTTTGGCGCACAAGGATTTGCAATAACTTTCAGCTAATAAATCATGCAGCAAAACTGTGAGTCCAAATGAGACGGAGCTATAAAACAGGGACACAATGGCTCAGTGGGTATGGCGTCTGCTCATAGAGAAAACAGGCCGGGATCGACTGGCGGGCTCTGCATCAGCGGATGACAGGACACGAAGATGGAAAAACCTGCATTTTTTTTCAATGACTCAGCGTTCCCCTGACTTCCTGTAGGTAGGAAAAAGCCAGACTTCTAGCCTTCTTGGATAAGGGCAAATATATTTCGGAGGTCCCATGTGTACGTTACGCACGTTAAAGAACCCTTGGCAGTTCCAAGTCGATGGAAGAGTAAGCTGCCTGCCGCTGTCTGGGCATAATTTCCAAATTCCAAATTTCTGCCCACAAAAATTTCTCATCAAAAATTGAAACTTCTAAAAGCCGAGATAATCCTATTTTCTTAGGATTGAAAGACTTGAGAAACAAACCATGATTATGGTTAAAATGTCACCCTCAGTGTCCGACAAGCTATTTAAGCTATTTCATGCCGTGGCACAAATTGTTGGTAATATATCGCTTAGCATCTCTGTCGCCATGGACGATATATTATCTTGGTGCTTTGTGCTTAGTTGTATGACAGTTGAAAACAAAGAGAGAGGCAAAGAGAGAGAGAGAGAGAGAGGGGAGGGGGAGATAAAGACTATCTCCAGAAATAAATTTAGATATTATGTTCACCATATCGATGCACAACCGGTAATATTGATGAACATTTCATTCATTTTTTTTCTTTTTCTAAATATTTGTTCCTTTGTCCCTTTTTTTTCTTCTTATTTTTATTTGTTTACACAAAGTCAAAATTGTTAAGAACTTTGTAACAAAAGCATGTAAAGAAAAAAGCGTTTACTCACTCATACTGGAACACGATACCATTGCAGAGGTTATATCTTCTAGTGCTCCAGAATTCTTTTATTAACCAACTTGTGGCTCTAGTGAATGATCTGACTTTTCATGATGTGTGTACTCTCTACTTAATTCTCAGCCAGCTTTATAAAACAAGTCTTACGCTATTTACAGATAAATATTAGCATATCAATCTTTTTGCCTTCATAAAGAATTAAAGATATGAAGCGTTCGTTACCAAGCGTTGATAGACTAGGTAAGGTCGCGTTAGACATTAAAATATAGACATGGATATTATTTTTGATTTTTTTTATAACAGGAAAATCCGTTGATCCTATTATTAAGTTAAATCTCTTAATCAATAACACTAATAATAATGATAATAATAAACAACTTTCAGTGTATTCGAGGGAATTACATAAACGTTACTTGAAATATTATTTGCTTTCAAGGTGCATCAAGAAGTATAGATTTTTTAACTTTTGATTTAACTCAGTGCGATTTGAAGTCTGACATTCTATTTGAATAGGTTAAGTTGGTAGAACGGAGAAAAATTATGTTCATTATTTTCCAAGTGCGTCCAACAGTTTGTTTGAACTATGCACTTACACACAATATTTCAGCCGATTGATAATGAAAATCAGTATCTCAATGGGGACAGCAATTTTGTCCCCACATTCATTGATTTTGAGAATTATTTTCCACCGAATCATCATACCTTTCCTACAGATAAATGGGTAATAGGGGAAAAAACGCAGAACCACACTTTCATCAGCAAATTGAATGCGGTACAACGGATTGGAACCAACATTTAAACTAACAGTTTAAAGTGTGGACATGTTCCCCGTTTTTTCCTCGGACAGAGTAGTTCACTCATACATAAGATAAATCTTCAAAGTAAAAATGGTTGATTAACTAGTGCACACGTGTTACACCCAATTTTAAAGGGTTAAATATAATATTATTCAATCTGAATGTGAACTCAAAACTGAAGCCAGTTTATTGTTCATAGATTATTACTTTGAAAGACAGCCCTCCAGGCACAAAAGCCGTCGTCTGTTTTTTCTTATATACCTGGCAACGATTACCATTTTCTTAGAATGGTTTGTGCCAAATGGAGATAATTATGTAGTTTTAGAACTACCGGTTGTTTTGCACCAGATTTGTCGTAACGTGATCATATTAGGTCACTTTGAAGTCTATAGAAGGATAAAATGAACAGGTGCAGGATATTGTAAAACAGCATATGGGAATTAACAAAGAACTACTGTCCACTGTGAGGAAAACAAAACTCCCATATTTTCAAGATCCAGTTGTCGACCCATTAACAGTAAGAGGTGGAACCACAAGAGGAGGACGACAGAAGAGATATTAGTGAATGAAATCAAAGAGTGGAACAAGAGTGACCATAATTGAAATTCAGACCAGAGACGGACAGAGACAGAGACAACTGTCCTCAGCAGTAGAGCGACAACAGCCAGGGTTACCGGACCTGTTGGCCTTGAGTTTTGAAACTGAGAACTAAAAGGTGTTTTTTGCATCAATTTTTAATCTAGCAGTCTTACAGACTGTTTCTAGTCAGGCTTCGTTATATAGAGATGATCAGTAAGGCTCTTTACCTCTGGATGTCGGAGGAAAGCAATAGTGTTCGATTAACTGACTGCCACATGAAAACAGATGAGGTCATCAACAGATTCCAGCATGCCCTTGATAGAAAAATTGAGTTGATAGATGAGAAAATGAAGTTAATGGATAAAATCAATACTTTATGAAACGCAAGAAATGGAGGATAAGGTCAACGATCTGCATAACACATTAACTGCTCTGACAAATATCTATTCTTAACCTGAAATTAAGAGTGATCTGAAAAGCGTCTGTTTCTTCGAAATGAAGACATTCTTGCTGTATTTCACCTATTTATTGTTATGAAGAATAGCTAAACCTTTGGCAGTAAGAGAAAGACTGGTGATTATCTTCTTTTGCTGTTCGTTTTCATTCTTATTATTTTACTTCTCTTTATTTTATTATCATCGTCATGGAAACACTTAATCCCTCACATAATAAGCGTGGCCTTTTTTGTCCTTAGAATGCACTCAGTGTGACTTTCTCTTTAAGCAGCCTCGAATTTGAGTTAAACGTGCATTTTAGGTCGGCACATTGTTCTCTTTACAGAAACTGAATTTATCTGAATTTTTAAAGACTTAACCACATAATGGTAAGGAAAAAAATGAAGGAATTATGTAACTTTAATGCGATGCCTTTCTTCACCCGTCGTTGTTATTACTGAAATTTTACGTTAAATGAAAATAAATTGATCTGAACTTTCACTATGTTTCCAGGGTATGTCAGGGTAAAAGCCGATTGTAAAATAGTTATAGTCTGTGCCAAGCCTGGAGATTCAGTTGGAGATAAAACGTTATAGAAATGTAATCTATGCTTGTTATATTATCATTCTTTTCTCTAAAAATTGATGTCCCTGCTTATCATTTTAGAGATTTACACTGGAGGTATTTGATTTGAGCGTGACTGCGGCAGTAAGATGGAAGGGGGGGGGAGGGTTAACAGTTTTATGCTTGACAAGTTCCACTCATGTTTAAGATATGTTTAATCATACGTAGAACTCTGACTGCAGCAGAGAAAACAAGAGCTGAAAATGAAGGAGATCTGACATAAAAAGGTAACCCAACTCACTTGTCATACATTCTGCGGTATGGTCGAGGGACAAATAACCTCATTGTACATATACCATTGTGACGAGTTTTTTTTTTTTTTTTAGGATAATAATTTTTGTAAAAAATTATAGTTTTATGCTTACATATTTCAGTACAGTACAGCCCCTAAGTAGGCCTGCAACAGTATTCATTGACCAGTGGGGCACAGCTCATCACCATAAGAGCATATCGAATGATGTCCTGTAATCGCACTGCTTTTACTTGCTTTATGAGGTAAGGCAATTAGCAACACGAACGATTTTAACTGATTTCACTAGTTTGTGCTTAGTTTACGCCGAAAAAAGAAGTCTATCAATACAATTTGTGTGGGTAGTATCTATGTAGTTTATACCTTATCTAATTTTCGAAAAGGTCCATAGAGAGGTGAGTCGAAGCTTTCTGATCGGCATAGACAGAAGAGATTTCCCGGAAATATGCACTACTGGGTACTCAAACATATACTTGTCGCTCCATACCAAAGATTGGACTGTAAATGTGCGGGTGTGCATCATGACAGATCACCAAATATCTTACAGAAAAACTGAAGCAAGTGATGGATATTCTTCAGTAGAATTTGGTCATTCCTCTGTGATTGTCTTCTTCCTATCCCTTCGGTGACTAACCTGTGTCCGAGTGATGTCTCCACAAGGAGGTTAAAGAAAATAAAAATGTGTCTCTAAGGTGCCCTTATTTAAAGGTATCTAAGAATTAGCTGGTTTTTCATGAATTTCGCCTTATTTCTTCTCATGGTTGATTTTAGTAAACCTTTCACAGACCTGAAGCTGCTTTTCTGTTATACTGCCGTCTTAGAATCACTGATGTTGTAAGTTGCCTGCTTCCCAGTCCACAGTGCAATAGAAAAAAAAATGCTGAAGGTCACAATGATGGGTTTTATGAAAATGCATGCTAACACAATGTCCAATAAGATCAAGTTATACATTTCACTTGCAGGGAAGATACAGAGGGAGAACAAGAGAGAATGGCAACAACCATGAACTCCATGACGTCACCTCTGCATGAAGCAACCATCACACTGCAAACCAGCGCTGAGTTAAACTACAATTACATGACAAGAGACGTTTTTAGGGCCTATGTATACCCCGCCTATCATTCTCTGCAGATTCCAATCCTTTTTATTGGTCTCTTTTCTAACCCCATCAATATTGCGGTCTTTATCAAAATTGGCAGACAGGATCCCGTGTCTCTCTCGTTCCTCGTGTTGTCTCTTTGCGATTTTTTCTACATTCTCATCATGTCTGTCAGCTCCATTGTAACCCTCATGGGCACCATCTATCTGCCAAGGAAAGGTTTCATTTTGCAGTACTCACTTAATAGCTTTTTTCCATGGTACGGAGCCACGTTCTACGGAACTTCAATGGTTATCAACTCTTACATCGGAGTGACCCGAGCTTGTTGTGTGGCTTTTCCTCTCAAATTCAAAACTACGTTTTCATTGTACAGAACCAGAATTGCCCTGACCATCATCTTTATCCTTGTTTTCTTTCTCCACTGTCCAATGATGGTCACTCAGCGACTGACCTGGTCATTCAACAGTAACACCAACATCTCCGTTCTCGTTCTCCACCAAGACCGAGGTTTTCCACTCACATTTCATAATACCATCAACAAAAGTACTGTCTCCAACATCTGTCTCATCATTGCAATCATTAGTCTTATCGTCCTGACCATCAAACTCAGAGAGGCCATGCAATTTCGTAAGGCTACTTCCAGTGGCGGCGCCATCGGGGGTGAAGGAAAGGGTGAGAAAGGAGGGACAAAGATCACCAGTAAAGATCTCCAGGTCATCAAAGCTGTGACTCTGGTCACCCTCATCTATGTGGCCTGTAACCTGCCCACGGTACTCAGCAGTATTTTACGCCTGGCATTTCCCTGGTTTGACTTAACTGGTGACTCTTACCTTTATGTAACAGTTCTGCAATTCACCACCTCCCTGGCCTATCTCAACTCCTCCATCAACATCTTCGTCTATTACAACTACAACCCGACCTATCGGAGATGTGTAAGGAACACACTTGGAATGGCCGAGTAACTAATGATGGCGCTCATTCCTCTCTGAATCTATAGTCATACCCAAACAAGCACTTCCTCTGGCAAAAATTAACTACACATTGGTTTATATTTGCAGCTTGATATTCTTAATTTTTTAGCTTCTCCTTTTTTTTTTCTATTTGGTTAGAAGTGATCTGATGCATATTGATTTCAAACATATATGAAGGAAATAGCGTTTTAGTGTTTCTAAACTTAAGATATACAAAATAGAATTCAAACTTCAGTATTGCACCATCGACTTTTTTTTTTTTCTCAGTATTTCCTCTTGTGCCTTCCCTACAAAATAAATTATAATGAGCAGGCATTCACATAACACCAATTCAAATTCTCTATGCATGCCGATTTTAGGATACAGACTCTTCATGTTGGCATAGTAGAAGCTGCAGTTGACATCACATACAAGGCAGTGCGTTTTGTGTCTCTCGAAGACTGATTGGCTTTCAATAATAATAATAATAATAATAATAAATTGGATTTATAGAGCGCATATCCAGGGTGCTCTATGCGCTTTACACAATATTTTCATTCCT
>JBCAUA010836840.1:0-13885 GCA_038406235.1 Peronia verruculata
AGAGAGAGAGAGAGAGATAGATAGATAGATAGATAGATAGATAGATAGATAGATAGAGAGAGAGAGAGAGAGAGAGAGAGGGGGGGAAGAGAAGGGGGGAAGAGGGAGAGAGAGAGAGATCTGTTCTATTCTGTTGCGGTTTAAAGGTCTAGGAGGGATGCCATTTTCGGACATAGTCAATTGCATAACGTCTGTCATAGATCTTGGGATCTCTCTGTTGTTTTCTTCATTTTACATTGGCTGTCAGAACTCATGAGATGACCGAATTGTTTCAGCTTCTGTCCTTATGCATACATACACACAAGGTATGGAAGACGTGATAATTATAATCCTTACAGTTCCCGTTCACGACCATGAAAGGATTCGTTATCCATTCTTCTCCCGTCTAGAAGTTGTAGCCGGATTTGAGCCCGTGTCATTATACGTCGCCTTAACTTATAGCCAGCTTAACCCCAACCCTACTGACCGAGGCCTCATGTAGTCGAATGATTAAAAAATCGTGATTCAAAAGGACGAAATGAGTGTGAATCGACACGAAGGCAAGCCGAACTGAGGAAACGGCTGGACGTTTCACCAAATGCGAAGACTGGCCGAACTAAGGGTTAAATAATTATTGATGGTAGTAACGCACTATAGCCATTTTTCCTCCACCACAATAGAAAGGGTTTTCCCTCCATTTTTGTCCCCTGTCCACCACAGTGAGAATGTCCACCACCCACTCCGCCTGCTTCTGTCCACCACAAGTGTTAACCAGCTCCCCCCCCCCCCCCTCGCTCCCCCACTCTGTGACTACCCATTACTTCGGTTGTGTGAGTAGTTGGGAGTGGGTGAGAAACAGTGGTATGAACGATGCACTTCGAATGACCACACAGCCATAATATAACAGGTTTCTCTATGTATTGGCAGACTCATCCGACATCAAAACACGTTATTTTAATATAGTTTCATGATGTGTTACGGCCGTGTCAAACCACCTCCAACGGGTATGAGAACAGTGTGTAGTTTCGTGATGCGTTATAGCTGGGTTGTTATACCCACAGTTGGTATCAGAACACAAACTAGTTTTTATTGTCTGTTACAGCTGTGCCTATGTGCACAGCAACAGCACAGATTTGTACATGTGGTGGAATTAAAATTGAGTGTAAAGGTTAGCTTATTTCTCTCTACTTTTTTCTGTATGTGTGTGTTATAGATAGGCTACACGTTCTTTCAACCTCCCCGTGGAGGTTATTGCGGTTCTAACTTCTATAGGATGTAGGAGGATATAGGAAATAGTCTGTAGGATAACCATTATGAGAGTATGCATTTTTTGCAATACTCATATTTTTTTTTTTGTGTGAAGTGATCATTGAACATTGTATCAGGAATAAAGTATATCTTACTGGTTATTTGTGTTGTTGTCCTATCAAGTTTTGGGCAGTGTTTGTTGATATTATCAGTGTATGTCACTTATGGCACACAGCCTTATACCACTTAAAAGAACTCAAGAAGTATTGCACAACCATCCCTGGAGTGAGCTGACTTAAGTGGTTTTGCTAAGACATGTAACTGTTGGAACATCCTTGATATTCCCCAGATATTGCCCCTTGAGCCTAGACACTTTCTCAAAACTAGAAGAAAAATTTCTAGACCAAGATTTTATCAGAAAGGACATTTTCTAGGCAGCAAAAGAGAATATGGAATTGCCTGAACAAAGCCAGTGCTTTACTGTTGCTTGCACAGTGTGATACTTTGTTGTTTAGCTATTATGGGAATGGGTATGTTGAACCAGATGTTGAACCAAATATCAGTTAACATTTAATGAATTATAGATATCAAATTAACAATTTTGAAAAGCCCAAATTTTGCTTTTGAAATGGGTGTAACTGTAATCACCACAATGAGTGAAATTAACAGATGGCTGTCTTAGTGATTAAGATGAGAAAAAAAAAAACAATCCAGCAGTTGGGGCTGGATGCATGAATTGGTAGAGACAGATTTCCACAGAAAATGTCAACACATTGTACAGTATTGATCTAGAACGTTCATGATCAGCATGACTAAGTAGCACTCAAAGTCTTGCGTAACTGAGGAAGAGCAGTAGTTAAAATTCTTCTGGAGACAAATGATACACAGCACTGTCTCATTGCCTTTCATATTCCTTCTCGAAGCTGTTTTATATCAAGAGATGTCACATCGTTTCAAACATAAGAGAGAGTTCACCAATGTTGGATAGAAGAAAAAAAGAACAAGACTAAGACAAATTAATATGAGGCTAGTCTGATTTTAGGACCACACTACATACCGATTCTGTGTTACATAAGCGTGATTTCACATATGTAAGGAGGTTTTCCTGGACTTTTCTATTTTCTTTAACTATCAAAGTTCTGTGTGGGCCTCGCTCTCTGTGTTCAAAGTTCAAAAGTCTGTTCTCTGGGCCTTTCAGTTAATTTACATGTGGGATGATAGCTGAAACACATAGGAGGGGAGATCGGTATTTTTTCAATAAATAGTTTGTTTTACTTTTCCATTATGTCTGTGCCCCAGCTGTTGTTTTTTTTTTTTTTTTTGTAAAAGGCAGTGGTAATACTGATGCTATGAAGAATAGTTATAATTCCTTATTCAGAAGATTTTCCCTTGCCTCCCCTATGTTCTGTAACTGACTGAAAATGATCCAGGTCTTTGGTTTGATGTCTGTCTCTTTTATTCTGTATTTGTCAGTTAACAATGTTCATCTGAAACCAAAAGAGGAGAGCAGAATTAACTTCAATAAAGAATATATTTTGCCATTCCAAATGGCAACTAAGAAAAGGTGATGAGCTGGATTGGAGAGATGGTGTAAATCGGGGTCAGACAAGTTTCAGAATCCTACAGGAAAACCCATTTTATGTTGGATAACGTGATTTAATTTGTTTAAAGATTCCTTTGGCTTGTACATTTTGAGTACCATTCATCTCTCTTCCACTTTTGATCTGCCGTAGAGACAGATATTTTGCTGTTTTCAGTAACTAGTGGAATGTACACCTGTAGAACCTGGATATTACGTTGTTTTCATAACAACTAGGATGCAATCTAGGCTTTTACCATTCTTCATCTGTCAGTCTGTGTTCTGCCATTGCAGCCATTCATAATTCAGCATGTCTTGTTGTATCACATCATCTGAAATAGGAGATTAAATTTTGTGCAGTAAATATCCCATGGCATTGCCATTTGAAATACCAGGGTGTAAGAAGAGGAAAAATATAATAGTATTAGAAGAACCAAAGGCAGTGTTGAATGCTGTCAGATTGCTGTTGTAGAGTACAACAATCTGAAAATCAATATCGGACCTGTCAGTTTGCTTTGCTCTGTTCATCAGGCTGACTGGCTGTTTGAAATAAGTATCTAAGTGTGGAAAATTTAGCAGGCAAGTAGAGTGTATGGAGATGTCACCAGAATTGTGGAAGAAATTCCTATCATTAGAAAGAAAAATAGAGATTGAGGGAGGGAGAAGGGAAGAGAGGGGTTGTGATCATATATTGAAGTTGCAGTTACCTCATATAAATGTATCTTCAAATTGTGAAGACAGTATGAATAATTCAATCATACCTTGGATACCCCGGACAAATTCACAAACTGTAGTGATTCAGAAACTCTCAGAAAACAGAAATGTGCAGTGAAGTTAAAACTGTGAAGTCTTGTACTTTGAGTGGACCATCAGTCAGGACTGTGTGTTTACCCTGTAAAGTGACAGCTACAGTCAGGTAGGAGAGAGACTGTGTGATTCTGGAAAATTGTAAGAAATACTGATGTGTGAACTTCAGACGTAATGGGGTGTGGAAGTCTGTCCACAACTGTTCACCCTGCCCCAGACTATCCCCAGAGCAGTGGTCAGTCTAACGTTCGAGCTCCAATGGGGAGGTCCAGCAAACACCATCTCCATCCAGATGGAACTGATCAAGGCCATAGTTTAAATGGAAATGGATCTCAGAAAGGTGTTAAAAGAAGTGGTTTTAAGATTGCCCCTGTGGTGTTGGATGAAAGCAAAATCAATCAGGAAGATGCTGGAATTTGGTTAGGTCTTGAAAATGAGGGCAATTATTTAGGAATACATAGTACTACAGTGCCTAGTAACCCCTCTAAAGACAACAGTGAAACAGTGAATGGTGCAGCAAGTGGAACAGCTGCTGGTAGCGACAAATACCAGCAGGTCCACGGTGGTGTGTGGGTCGGTGACAATGGCGGTGACACTTGTGCCATGACAAAACGGACAAAATTTACTAGCAATGCAAAGGCAGCAGAAGAGGACAGTCCACAGCAGGAACTGAGAAATGATGATGTCCTCAAAGACAGTACAAATACAAAGCTCTTAATCAGTCCAGGTGATGCTCAGGAAGTCAGTTCAGAAGATGACCGACTCATTTCTGCCTCAGATAGCTGTGGCAGCACTCTGGGTTTGAATACGTCTCCTCAGAAAACTAACAGAAAAAGCCGTCCACAATTCCAGAGTGACAGTGTGAACTTTGATGGAGTTGAAGATTGCTCATCTTCCAAGTACCTGAATGTGGATGAAGAGAAACAGATGTCAGATTCGGAACTGGAGAACACTGTCAGTCGTTTGGTGGCCTCAGCCACATCAGCAGCCTTGCTGGAACACAGAGGGGAGCCTGATGGCAGCAGGGCAGGGGATGGGTCATTGGACATAGCAGGGACAGAGAGTGATGGTCATATGTCACACTCTGCCGGGAAGGATAGCAAAACGCCACATTCACAAACATTGTCCCCTTCAAAGTCCAAGGTAAGGCCACATTGCGTGTCAGTTTTTTCAGGTAAGAAATCATCTGTTGGTTCTATCAATAATGTTATTTTTCAACAACATTGCTTTAGTTTTGATATCATGCGAATGTGAATCTCATGGCTTCCACTGGTAAATTGTTTATTCAGATGAAGGTGAACGGTCTGCCATCTTGTATTTCACTGATTTCTGCATTTCCATGGGATATGGTTTGCATGAATTCTGTGGACATAGTTTGAAAAAAAGTGTGAAACCATAGTGTGAGAAAAGCAATGGATTTAAACATACTCTCTTTCTTTTTTTTTTTTTGTTTGTTTGTTTTTAACCCCTGAAACTGGAACACTTTACTGTTTACAAACATGAGAACACAAGACGTTCAGTCTGCAGGTAGGTAAGATGTTGGAAATAGTTGACATGTCTTTGACTTTGTGTGGCTGTTATTGTTGTTGAGTTGCAGTTGGGTATTGTCTTGATGGATTTCATATGGGCCACCTAAACCTGTAGGAAACAACACGTGGTATGCCATGTGCAGGAAGTGTGCAGTAACATCATGTTGTTATGTCAAATTTTACATTGACTTGTCTGTACTATCATTTCCTATGTCATCACAGATGTGATGTAAGCTATTCAAATTGTCAATTGTCAAAACTCTTGTTTACCTGAATTTTCACAATTTTTTTTCTCATTATTGTGTATTATGTGAATTGTGACAATAAAGTACACTCTTCAAATCAGAATATCTTTTAATCTACTCTTTTATTTTTGGTCTGAACTGTTTCTTGTCAATTTCCAAGTCTATGCAATCTTTTCAGACTGTAGTTTTCAGATTTGAGAAAAGTATCTTTTTTGTGTATGCCAAAAGAAATTTGTCAGAAATGTGAATGTCTCAGATAGATTAACTTCATAAACTTCTTTACTTTTATTTTTTTCCCCTTTGGACAGAATGTTTTGGCCAGATTTAACAGCACTTTTAAGAAAGCAAATGCCTGAGTGATGTAGAACAAGAATTTTTTTGCTATTCAATAGACACATTTTCACATTTTATGTCTGTCATAGGTGACAAAGAGGTCTGAAACATTTTACCCCAAAGTTTCTGTGAAACTGCATATAGCACAATACATTAATCAGTAAGTCTTTGAAGCAATGCTCTTTGTCAAACCCTGGCAAGATATCAGGCCTAATTGTTTGCTTTTGGTTCCTTTGATTACAGGAGAAGAAAGCCAAGGAAGCCCAGAAGAAGTTGAAGAAGAAGGAGAAAGCGTCCAGTGTCTCCAGTAGTGCTTTCCTGGAGGATTTCCCCACATCTCAGGAGAACTCTTATGTCCCACAGTTTGTCTTCAAGTGTGTCAGCTATATAGAGGCAGAAGGTGGGTGCCAGACAGTGTGTAGATAGTCCTAAAAATAGATATCATAAATCACATATGAAATGCAACATGATGAAATCAGGCTCTCATCAAATTTTGAGCATATGGAATTATGGGTATCAGTGGGAAGATTATTTCCCTTTCTGTATGTGAAAACAGTTTTGTTCTACCTCAAGTAGAAGTTGAGATGATGGCAACTACAGATGACAGGGGTGATCTGCAGCTGAATTTAGTGAGTCAATGGCCGATCCCTTTTGTTAATCCATATTAATCCTTATTAGGCCATTACAACTCAGTCTGTTTCAACAAAATAATGTAACTCTGAAATGCATTTTTATTTAGATTGATATAGAAGGACACTGTAAAAAAAAAAAAAAAGTGGGTAAAAGAATTCATTCACTGTTATAAAGCACATGATCTCTCTGGTGGCCTCCGTTTGACGAGTGCCTGATTTCATCCAGTCATGTCTCATATATTATATATAAATATATATGTCTGTCTGTCTATTTATCCTACCGTCTGTCTGTCCATCTGTCCATGCATCTGTCTGTCTGTCCATCTATTCATTTATCTGTCTATTCTCCTATCCAACTGACTTTCTGTCTGTCTCCCTCCCAGAATGTCTGTTTATCTGTATCTTTAAGGAATCATCTGATTCAGAAAATGTGACAAAGAAAAAGGATGAATAGTTGGTTGCAACAGTTGGTCAGGGTTGTAGAAAGGGACAAATTTCTAGGGTGAATGATAAAAATTATTCAAATTGTAAGCTGTTCAAATTGAGTGTATAATACTGTGAACTGATTGTATGAGTTAATGTGAATTTGGAATGTTTGCTGTGCCATATGTAGTTTCATTGTGCAGCTCATTCTAGTTTGACTGATTCTGTCTTTGGAGAGTTGTGATCAACAATGTGATACATGAAAGAACTGAAAGATTGAGGCCCCTGTGCAAAATATTGATTAAAGATTGCAGATGGCCATAACAATAAAGGTTAGCTCTGCTCGGTTTGGAAACCAAGAAAAAACAAGAGAAGAAATAATAATACATCAAATAAAAAATGGAAAGAAAGAAGAGAGAGAGAAAGAGAGAGAGAGAGAGACAAAATGAGAGAAAAAGAAATAAAGAAAAATGATTCAATATCGCCATGGTTAAAACAGCCTTAAATATACAAACCTGCAGTGAGATGGCTTGATCATCAGTAAAATTTGCTGAAGACATTGCAGTTCTGGCTTTCTGTATGACTTGCTGGACAAAAGTGTCTCCTGCCTATTTAGATCTGCCTCATCCTTTCTCTGTCTGGTAGAGCATAGCCATAGGGCATGGTGACCCTGCCAACATGCATTGAAATAGCTGGTAATCATTGTGGTCAAAGCATGATGGATTTTTCCCATCAACAATATGGCCCATGTATTGTTGTTTCCTAGTTGTTTAATATGGCCCATAGTATGAGAGCCACTTTTCACTTTTCATTCTATTTTTCATTCTTTCATTCTTTACATCTTCTTCCCTCCTTGGCTCTCCTCCTCACTATGTCATTTCTCCTCCTCTTGCTCTCTCTTGCCCTTTTCTTTTTTCTTTCTCCCTTTACCTTTTCATCCTCAATTCCTCAATGTCATCATCTTTTTCCTCCACTACCTCCACATCACTTCTCCTCCTCTTTCTTCTCATCTGTCTCTCTTTTTTCATCTTCCATTCTCTCCATCCCCTTATCCTTTTCCTATTTTCTCTCTCCTTCTTTCCTCCTCTTTTTCTCCACTTTGTTCTCTTCTTTATCTTGCCATCCTGTATTTCTTCCCCCTCAAAAAAAACAAAAACAAAAAGAAACTAAAGACATGCTTATCATTTGCTAACAGTTGGACTATCCTATATCAGCTTTTGTGTCTTTTTGTGTGTGTTTGTGTGTGTGTGTGTGTGTGTGTGTTTGTAGTGTTCACAGCAGATTTGTAACACATGAAAAATAAAAGATGTGCACTTTGCTGGTTAATCCATTCTACAGACAACTGTGCCAAAGATATGGAATCACACCAGTTTTGATAATAGATTGTGTCATTTGCCAAGGGAAAGGGCTCTTACAGACTTTCTATGCTGATTGTCTCTAAGCTCCTCACAAAAATTACCTTTTTGCTTGGCACTCAACCCAGGTTAAAAAGTAGACAGAGAATTTATTCTCAGAATGATAAGGATTTGAACATCTTGCAAGCAGCTATCTTTTGTACCTTCCCGGGAAGCTGAGAATATTATTTTGAGGGTGTCTCCTTTAGGCTGGTGGGGGTAGTAAGAAATTGTAAAGCACCCAGAGCCTGTCCTGGATGAGATTCAGCATTATACGTACGCTCCCTATCATTAGGAGAGACATGTAGTTAAGCGCTTGTAAGTGCAAAACGCCACTTTCATGGTTTCTAATAAGTTGATTTCAAATTCACAGATAGGATTTTCATGTTTTCATTTCTTTTTGTTACTTTTTACTTATGATTTTTATTCTCCCTAGTTTTTCATGTTCTTTTCCTTTATGTTATAGCCTTGCCTTGCCTTGCCTTACTGTCTTACAATTTATATTTATTTTATATTTTATATGTTATGTCACTATTCTGTAAAATTTCTTTTTATTTTCTTCTTTTTTTTTTTTTCTCATGATTGAAAAAGAAGTTCTGTCAGAGGAGAAGAGAGGGCTCGTATTCAGTGTATAAGCTGTCATGAAGTTTATTTTTGCCTACATGATTTTCTCATACTTATGACTTTGACCACTTTATGGGCTGCAAGACATTTTTTTCAAATGGGCATGAGTAAACATGCAGTATTTTTATGAAAGTATTCTGATGCTTAGAATTTTGCAAGATGTTAACTGGGTTTGTATTTGCTAGCCGAAATAATTTTGTCATCATCATCAATACTGTAACAAATGTGGATGGAGTATCATACGGGAGACAACAGTCGAGGATCTCCTTTGCTCTCGGTCTTCTACTGTTTGTGGCAATGTGATGACAGTCTGGCTGATCCAATCTTAGGTCCTGTGTGGTCTCTGTCTTGTGCCTTTGCTTTCCACTGTGCCTTAGGCAAAAAGACAATAGTTTTCAGTGGAGAAGTCCCAAGTGTTGTATGAGCCATCATTGTCATTGACATATGTCTTGCGCCCAGGGCAAACGAGTCGCAAGTCGCGCCAGGTGAGTTCAAGTCACAGCCGTTTTTTACAGTTTTTCACCATTTTCCGGCTATGATACCAAAATATTTCTTTTTTTTTTTTTTTAAAGATTAAAAAAAGGTTCAATTGAAGTTTTGTGAACAAAAAAATTTATGATCTTAATTGGAAAGTAGTTAAAAACGACCCAAAAACAGCTGTTTATCTTCGTTGCCCGGGGCGACTTCCGACTCATTTGTCCTGGTCGCAAGTGATATGTTATACCTTTTTTCCTCTCCACAATAGTTTTACATTAGTTTACATTGCTGCTTGTCTTTCCCTAATGTCAGGTCTTCACACAGAAGGTTTGTACAGAATACCAGGCAACAAAGCTCAGGGAGAGCTCTTTGTCAGCAAGTTCACTGCAGGTAAGAATAGGAGAGCCTGCATTTTTACAGGGAGTGTGCTGTGACCAGTAGGATAAGAATATGATAGATAAGATAAGGTCAATTTTGTCTTCAGAAGGACATGCTATTCACAGTTGATGAGATACAGTTTATTTTGAAGGTACACTTACATGTAAATGTAAACAAAATGTCATAATTGACATCGGAACAAGACTGACTCATACTCAAGCATTGCCGTAACTTAAATAAGCATGTCAAGCTTCCAACAGTAGTGGGAAAAAAAAAAAATAATTTTTTTTTTTTTTTTTTGTAAAGAACTGTCAACTTCTTTGCTGGTCCTTAATTTTTATTTTTCATATTTTTGTTTAAATTAAAAAAAAAAAAAAAAGAAAAATTATAAATATGTTCATTGAAAGACTCGGGCAAACAAACCATGTAAAGTTGCTGGTATCTTGTTAGACAGAAAAAAACAGCTTTCCTATACGAGTATTGAAACATGCTTATAATACCTTGTAATGAGAGATCATTTTAACCAGCCACAGCAGTGTGAGGCACAAGGAGTTTGAAAAACCAGTAAGAGCACAAAAGTGATTTTTTTGGGGGTTATTTTACAGTGCTTGTTGACCATTCCTTGACCATTCCTTATGTCTGGCAGAGGGAAGTAATAGGGGTTGTAAAAGAGATCCTCCAGTGAATAACTTAGATATTGTATCGAACACAGAAGCAAACAAATATCACCTAACATAGTCACTATGCTTAAATTAAACTGTTAATTTTTTAGCATGATTAAACATATTTAAGGAAGCTCTAGTACTTCAGCATTCTCTACAGACATTTTTTAGGTTCACAATCTATATCTGATCTAAATCTTACTTGTTTTTGTATTTTTTTTGTGTGTGTGTATTTGCAGATAACAATGTGGACATCACCACCTTAGAAATCCCAGTCAATGCCATTGCCACGTTACTGAAAAGTTTCTTTAGTGATCTCAGTGAGTCCCTGATCCCAGCCAACCTGTGTGACGAGCTGATGGAGGCAGCCGGTAAGTGGGTCTATCAACCTATTCCTTTGGCTCTTGTATGAAAGGAAACACAAATATGGCTCTGATATTTGTCCATTACATGAATGAACTGCTTCTCCAGAGAGCCATGGTAAACTACTTGTTTAAACTATTTACCCAGAATTGCATGGGTCACAAAAAGAGAAAAATTACCTTTTCGATGTCAGTTACTGCAATAACCAACACAACATCTGATGATGCCAACAGATAACAGATCATAGCTGAATGACAAAATTATTTATATTGGCTTTGAGCAAACTAGCCTTGGGATGATAAAGCTATTGCGTCTAGCCTCAGTCCAGCTGCCAGATAAATTTGTTGATCATGTATGTATGTAGAAAAGCCTGTCACATGTGATAGTGGTTTTATATATCTAAATTTTTGTCCAGCAACTGAATGAAGTGATAATCGTTGGTGTAGGTCTCTGGGAGCACCAGTTGCCTGGTGATCTTTTTCATTTGTACTTTAACCTGCATACCATTTAATATTTGTTGGTATGTGTGATCTTACCTGAGTTTAGCACCTGATGTTATAGAAATTTTTAAACCATGGAGGCTATTGAAAACTATATGTGAGAAATGTGTGTTCAAGTTTTTTTGCTTAATATATGCCACCTGGTAGGTATTTTTCAAGAGTTTGGAGGGAGAGAACAGAGAAAGGAAGTAAGGATGGGGGAAATATTGCACAGTCAGTGACATGACAG
The DNA here is from genome assembly GCA_038406235.1 of Peronia verruculata. NCBI lineage: Eukaryota > Metazoa > Mollusca > Gastropoda > Systellommatophora > Onchidiidae > Peronia > Peronia verruculata. The sequence continues at coordinate 11,403 of JBCAUA010836840.1, forward strand.
ATCATCATTATAACATAGCTTATCTGATATAATGAGTCTGATATCAAATTGTTTTTGTATTAAGAAGTCGTTGATATCACTAGAAAGAAAAGATAGGATAAGATAAGATAAACTTTACTTTCCTAGAAGGAAATTCCATTCACTGTTCATAAGACAGTACCAAGGACTACTTAAGGAAGGACATGCACTACTGATTTCCAGCCTTTGCTAGCGAAGGCCATCACATTTTTCGTCTTAGTGCTCTTATTTTCATCAAATTCACCATTTATCGGGCTTTTAATGTTATGCATAACAGTAGTCAACAACTCCGTACAAGTAAAGATGGCTTATTGTGGGGGGGGGGGTTTGCTATTTATACTCTATAATATAACGCATTAAAGTGCTGTTGTGGTGTCGCTGAATTGACATCTCCCCACATTAAGGTGCAGTAATACACAAAATAATTTCAACATTTAACTGATTTAAACAAACATAGATGAAAAGATCACAAATGCAGATGAGTGCGTGCGTGTGTATGTGTGTGTGAGAGAGAGAGAGAGAGAAAGAGAGAGAGAGAGGAGGGATGGAAAGCACATAGTTGAAGGTACACCATGCGAAGAAACTAGGATTGATACAGACACAGAACTATACAAAGTAAAAGTGTGGCATAAGATGACATCCCTGACTATAATACTTTGGAAAAAAACATACCACATGTGAATTAATCCGATAAACGAGCCTTCTTGATTGATGTCTGAAGAAGTACAGCATTCTTTTGCTGGTCTTTCTCCAAATTGTGGAGTCCACTTAAAAGCACATTTGCTAAGTGTCGTCTGAATTTGTCACACTTTGTACCAATGTCATAGAATTCCTCGATGACTGAAATAATTTCCACAAGCCTCTGACGACAGCACACTCTATGCTTTGCCACCTTGACAAAGCATACTCCATACCTAACCAAGTCATACGTGCTCTGATGGGGTGTCTTCAAACATCCCCTTGAAACCTCTGTAATGAAGTCACTGACTTCAGATGAAACTAGGGGCTCTTCATCATCAAATGTCAAGTGTAGCTCACACTTTTTTTCCAACCAGCCTGCAACATAGGCGGCACAGCTTTGCTCTTTGACAGAGAGTGATTGCTTCCCAACACAATTTTCAATGTAAGTAGCATCCTCGGACAATATTGCTGGTCCTATGCAGGTGTGGTGCTTTTGCTCAGTGACCTCAATGTTCTCCAGATATGTTGCAGCATGTCTAGCCAATCGCTTCTTGGATGATTGTATCACGTCGCCTGAGGTCATGAAGGCGTTAGCTCCAGTTGACTGCCTGTACACAGAAAATTCCCCCTCAAGTCTGTCACTTTGAATTTCCCGAAGTAAAACGTAGTTGAACCCAGCCTGTGTTGTGAGATACTGACAGACAGCAGCCAGACCTTGCATTGTCTGCACAAGTGCCTTCTTCGTATCATGTGTTAGACACTGAACACGGCTAGACCCATGACCTGATGGTGCCTTCTTGAACCTGTCTAGCAAGCTTGTGAGGTTGGTGGATGTCTTGTCTTGAACTGCACGGTGCTGGTCTTTCATCTTAACATCCTGTCCCTTTGCAGACACATTCACTGTGTTCCACCAGTTGAGGACAAACTGGATGAAGTTTGCAGTATCGTTACAGCCCTGCAGTTTTAGTGAAGCAATCACTTTGTCATTGAATACTCTCAAAACATGTTGAACATTCTGAAGTTGTAGCTTTGATGGGTTGACTGCAGCCTCAGTGAGTGGTGAGGTCTTCAAAATGTTGTTCTTTTCTGCCTCATACAGCTTTTTCACATCACTGAATGATCCAGCGGCTTGGTCACCAAAGGAAAGTTTCTGGCACTTTTCTGTAAACACAGAAAAGAAGAAATAAGATAATTACAATGCGATGATTATTTTAAAAAACATATAACAAGGATTAACCAGACATTTGTCATAGTAATAATAATAAATGGCACTTACATAGCGCTCAAGCCCACAGAGTAAGCTCTGAGTGCTTTACAGCAAGATTTAAAGATTCTGTAACACACGTGCACATCCAATCTTGCTCTTATTACTCTCTCACTAATTTCTCTCTCTTCTAAGGCAGGTCCCGTTTAGGGCACAACCCTCCTAAAACATATTACTACTCCTGTTTAAAATGTACAAATATAAAAACAAAAAAATCATTAGTCTTGACTTGTTTCCAGGGTGAATATAATCAATTGGTTTCAGGAGAATAAGGACTTGGAAACTGAACCAATTATGTGTTGACAACATTGATATATATTTTTTAAATGCTAAACTGGGGATAAATACTGACCTGATATCCAATTGTTTCTGATGCACTTGAGAAGATGAACTGTATCAAACAACAGGTGCCAGCTACGTCTATCATCCAATGGGTGTGTGGCAGTCGCTGGAAAATCTACTGGTGAGGGTCTGTCAAACAGTTTGCAATACTGCTGATTCACCTTGTGGTTGTCAGTGA
>JBCAUA010836851.1:0-13885 GCA_038406235.1 Peronia verruculata
TTTTTTTTTTCTCTCTCTCTCTCTCTCTCTCTCTCTCTCTCTCTCTCTCTCTCCCTGCCCCCCCTTTTTTTTTCTTTTTGGTCTTCTTGTTTTCCCTCATCTGTCTTTTTTCCCCCAATTGTAAGTAGTTGTTATTTAAAAGAAAGATGTTGAAGGTGTCAGAATATGTCCTCGCAAGCCGGAGGGGCTTGACACTACCTGACAAAACACACACACACTACACATACACACATCATTCTCTTCATCTGTCGTTGTCAGTCTGTTACAGCCTTTACCTGCCCTAGCGATCGGTTTGCCCTGGGGAGAATTCAGCAGCCAATGTTCAGTTTTGCTTTTGATACAGACTGCTACTGCTGTTATCTTACAGTAGACCTCATGGTTTAATTTTTGTCCTTTAAATTGACTTGTAAATAAAACAGTACGTCCTTTTATTATTATCTTCTCCAGTCAGGTAGCCAAGCCAGCCTACATGATGTGCGTGTGTATGTGTGTGTTTTTGTTTTGTTTTAATTATGAAATGCGTCTGAAACGTTGTTTTTTTTTTTTTACATGGCCAGAAAAATCAGAAAACCAGATCTGATATGTTATATTTTATCGTTTACATTGACTCGTAAGAAGCCATTTTGTCCGATCTTTTATCTAAACCGGTTCAGTGCGTGCTCCATACCATCCCTCTTTTTCTCTCTCCCCTCCCCAACATCCCCTACACCCTTAAAACAACAACAACAACAAAGAAAGACGTACACATAAATAGTGTCTGTTTTGCCCGAACTTTCTTCCCGATCCACCCCGCACATATCATTGATGCCAGAGTATATTGTTACCACCGTCTGTCATCTGCAAACATTTTTACTGATTTTTTAAAGACTTTTCTCACGCTCAACGGCAGCCCCCGAACCTGTTTTATTTAACGCCCTCTTTTGTTACATGCTCTTTATCCAATGCTCGATCTACCTTACCGTTTCTAGAGTTTCAAGCAATGATCCTCTAAGTTTCAACACTAATCCTTTCTACCTCATACAGCGTTTGTCTCTCTACTAAATTCCACAATCCTCCTTATCCGGCGTATGTAACTCTTGTTCCGCGAGCCAAGCCCGTTCCCACGGCCCTAGGTCGCATGCGGAGGAAAATCAATCTAAATTACTCGGTATAAAATAAAACGAAACACAGAACAGAACAAAACTATGCGACTACTTATACTCTATTAAGTTTTGTAGGGAAAAGGCGCATTGTTGTCCGGAGCTTGGTGCCACGGAGCTGAGCCCCAGGGTCGTGAAATTTATACTATTTCCACGGGTGGAGCAGCTGGTAGACCAGACAATGACAACCACAGTCCGCTCTGGGACGATTCCGGACTCGCTGGTCCAAGCAACTTCTACTTCATCTACAGTAGCGATTTGATTTATGACCATTTGCCTCAGCGCCTGGACGTGATGTCCTGCCAAAGAGAGTATCAAAATTTTAGAAAAGTATCCGTGGCAGATTTTGAATCGAAAATATATCCTGTTTTGGAAAACATGGCGATGGGTCCTGCATGAGATGTAAACCCGGTGATTAGTGGAGTTAACAAGGGGCATGTTGAAAGAACATAACATGTCTTTCTTTTCGTTTCAAGTTTAAAATGAACCATCCTAGTTTGATTGTTGCTGTTTTTTTTTTTTTTTTCCGGCATTTAATCATTTTTCTCCCGGTTATTAATAAAGTGATATTATAATGTGTTATTAATACTCAACCGATATTTTTATAACATTGTATTTTTGGAGAATTTATGCCACATCCATTAATTGGTGGCTTTCAGATTACCATTAAGCTCGTCAGAATTGCGAAATTGTCAATATATTGAATGTCTGTGCTCCTTGTCTGACAATTTTTGCGATTTCAGCAGTTTACTTTCATTTCGTTTTATTCTTAAATTTTTATTTTTCTCAGTCTGCCGTGTGGTATTAGTTTAGTGATGTTTGATACGATACCAGTCATGTTTGTACTCGGCGATGGGTGTACTTGTGATGGGGTAGCCCATCACTGGAGTGGCCCCGCCTGCCAGCTGAGCTGAGCGCCACCACCATAAACCTGGCATTTCAAACGCCGGTGACATTCACAGTGGAGGGGGGTGCCGGAGATCTGAACCCGAGCCACCTCATGAAAGCCGAATTAATTTGGCCCTGGTTATGGCAGCGGTCGCCTCCGAGACCTTTGTAGGCTGTAGATAATAGTGGCACTGGATCCCAGCCCCACGTGGTTAATGTCTGTGTTCAAAGACTAGTTCGACCTAATTGAGAACGTTGATTGTGAAGAGAGAACCGTTTGTGACATCTAACGCATTGAACCCGCCCAGATAAAGGCGAAAATAACGTTTAGACCAAACAAATTGGACGGCCTTTTACGAAGGTTCCTATGCAAATAGTTGTAGAGAGCTCCAATAGCCGTGTTTAATGGTTCTTATTTTCCGAAGAATAAATTTTGCACCAGTTATGACTGGTTTGCTCAAACGAGTGAATTATTGAAAATGACGTGTCCCATGCTTGTGGTCACTCGATCCAAACATAGTTAACATTCCGAATCATTTCTGTATTATTTCATAATCCCAATCTGTCACTTCACGAAATCAGGTTAAAATTGAAATAAGATATGAAACTGGAGCCCGGCGTTAGGATCATCAGTAAAATAAGTCATAGTGAAACAGTTAATTTGGCAGTCAAAAGTGGCCGCGCGGTAATGTTCATCTGGTAAGAACGAGGTGGCATGTTTAGTTCAGAATGATAAAGTCTCCTGCAGTAAATGGCTTTGATATGATTAAGGTATTTTACATATTCTCCAGTGTCACGCGTAGCTGTAGGGTAAAAGATAGTTCCATCATCCTGTTTCTCTTGCATCATCTGGCAAGGTAACTCAGCGTGGTTTAGATGTCTTTGGAATGTCTGGCGTGTTTTGTTTTTATGTGTTAAGAGTACTCCAGATCCACCCAAAATGAAACTAGAGATCTTGAAATCAGAAATAAGTGGTCCCTTAAAACTGCTATAAAACTGCTAATCATCACCTGTGACAGAATTTTGCGATGTGTGTGTTTGTTTGTTTGTGTGTTTTTTTAGGAGGTTTTCTTTCTGCTGGGGGGGGGGGGGTATTTCTCTTTCATGGCAGTACTTTGGGGCTGTTCAACTGAAATACGGACGAATTGTTATTTTTGTAGGTAAATTATTTAGAAATAAAGGGAAACCATGGCTCCTTTGAATAACAATCTTCGAAGGGAAAATTGTTCCACAGATTGTAAGAAACGGCAGTCGCCTGATATAGTTTTTGAAACAGTCATACAACCCGGCGTTTCAGTATGGAACAGGGAATCGTTGGATGCATAGATCAGCCGTTCCATTGGAAAGGAATGCCTTGTTCTTGTTGTTGCGATTACTTTGTTTTGAATATTTAAAAAAAAAAAAAATACTCAGTGTATTTATTAATCCATGCAAGATGACTTTCCGTTTAGTTTAGTTATATCAGCCATAGTAACGTTTAATCTTGAAATACTGGTCTGATGTAGTAAATAAAGTAAAGACAAATCAAACAATCAAAATGTGTACGTGTGGGTTTATTTATTTATTTATTTATTTATTTATTTATTTCATACTTATGAAAATGCTCGATAAAAATTGTCATGATCTTGGACATGATTTTTTTTTTTTTTTAATTGAAATTTTTTGTTTTACTTTTGTGCATATGAACGGTTTGTACGGTGTCAGTCATCTGTTTGCATTGGGCAAGTTGGACATCCCAACTCTAGAAGTACATGTATCACGGGGCCCAATCTGTCCAAAAGCTCGCACAGTGTCGGCCTATCCTGCACAATAATTTCTCAAATATCATACCGTGTAGTAACACGGTTTTCATTATGTATTTGCCTTTATTGTCTAGTCTGCCCTGTCGTGATGGTTAAATAGTAATATATATACACCTGCAATCTAACAAATTTCTTCTCACACGTTTGAAGTTAAACGCGAAAAAGAATTATTTCGTGACCAATGTTTGCACCGCTATAACTGTGTTAAGTATTTCTCTATTTTCGTGGTGTATTTCTCTGTCAGTGTTATGCACACTTGCCCCGGTGCTCCATATTTGACAGTAGACAATCCGCTTGTTTTTGCTTTTCATCCTTTACAAATAAGTGGCGACACGACATGGCCTGGGACAGGGCCGGGATTTCCGACTTTTTCCTCCCTTCCTCCGTCTAGTGAAAGCCGCTGTCTTTACCTTATCTACAGCATCAAGTGGGTTGCAATAATAGAGTAAGGGTAGGCTTCACGACGGTGTATGTTTGAAGCCATCAAGCGTTGAGATGGCCCATAAGCATGGGGAATTCCGAAATCTATCGAGTTTTTGTTGTCCTCCGCCGTACAGATATAACTTAGATCTAGTGAAGAAATGAGACACTTGTTGCATTTTGGGTTACGAGACTTTCGTCATCTTCTTCTTCTTCCTCTCCCATTTTTTAGAACAAGGATTTAGTCTTTAAATTAAAAGATGACCCCCTAAGGACTGTACATTATTATAAGATAAATAAAAATAAATAAACTTCAGGGGAAAAATCTTTTCTCAGTTAACGACACATAAAAGATATGATTGTAACGTATTGTGGTCAGACGGAGATACTCGCAGAAAGACTGAAAATATAAAAAGGATTTTATTTTATTTATTTATTTATTTATTTATATATTTTAGAGAAAAGAAGTTTGCAAACCGACTTCAGCATTTTCAAAGATACAGACTACTCAGAAACTATGCCGGGGGAAGTTGTATCTGAAAAATGAAAATGAAGAAATCAGTCTATTATGTTTATTGGGCCTGAAACAAATATCATACACCAGTGTCGACATGATGAAATGTCGTCGCCCGACATTTGTCTTATCTGGATTGGTGGAGGTCAGGAAGGTTTGTGGGAGATTTAATTTTATTTTGCCAGTGCCGTAATTGTGTTGTGTAGCCGCGGTAGTGAAACTGACTCCAGACCTGGCAACAAGATGAATTGTTTGTATGTAACCTCCCCAGTGTTTAACGCAAGACGGATGAGCCCGGGGGAAACGGGCCCCGCCGAGAGAAGGAAACAATTAAGTCATTTGTCGGAGCAATTAGAACCGCGGCTCCGCAGCAGTAAGAAACCGTAAATACAGGGCCAATCTTCTATAGGGGCAGAAACATAGAAACATAACAAAGCGGGGCAAATGACTGAGAGCAAAGAGGTGGATGTATAATATGCGAAGAGATGGCTGATTTTTCCCATGAGGACGACAAAAAAAGGATTGGTGGTGGACGTGGAAGAGAAAGTTGTCAAGACAAAGCCACAGTTGAAATAAGGCAGAAGACTTTCACAAGAACTTTTTCACATACTTTGTCTTTAGAAGTACTCTATTATTTGTATTACATGTATATTGGTAGAGAGGCGACTGGTGTGACAGTTAAATCCAGCGGTTTTAATTTCCTGAAGCCATTTCCAGAGAATTTTAAAAAAGAGTTCAATGGCCGTTTGGTAACCGGCCTTTTGCCCGGGAGTGAAAGACGGTAGTTGTAAGGGGAAACCGGCATATACTTAGATGGACATGGAAAGTTCCAAGAGAAGGTCTTCTAAAGCGATAGTCAAGAATGAGGATATATTATAATCTCAAATGGGATGTTTGATTTACTATATTTGAGAAATTTATGTTGATGGGAGGTTGGGGAGGGGGAGTTAAAACCGATTCTGTTACTGATGACGATTTATTGGATTGAAAGTATTGCATTTTGTAGAGATGTCTTAGATAGCTAATATAGTAGTGGTGACAATTGAAATGTCGAGATTCTAACAGGAAGAAAGGAAATTGATCGAGATTTTTTTCCCCCGAAATTTTACGAAGCTTGTGTTTTCAAATTGTTGTTGTTAAAAAGTTTTCTTTGAAGTAGAATGCCTTGCGATTTGGGATCCTTGTCGTGCTTTTTTTTTTGATAGGCAGAAGGAGCTGAACTTGTCTTGGTTGCCGACGAATTAATTAATGACCAAAGATACCACGCGTCTACTCTTTTTTTTTTTTTTCCGACTCGCTCAGACGTTTCCCCAGCGTCTTTGTTTGTCGGGGCGAAATCTACTTTTCTTTGTTTCATGCCCTGGTTGTTTTTTCATCCTTGACAAAAATCAATTTGCACTTGATTCAGAACAAGGGTTTTCGGTGCAGTTAATCTCTTTCGTTTAATGTGGGAGGCGGGGATTGTTTGTGCCGTATTTAACCGCAAGCCACAGACAGAAGGCACCGAAATCAGGTGTACATGTCTTTAGATCCTCCGTGCATAGATCTATGTATCTTATACTGGTGGTTGGACTATAGAGCTGGAGAATCTGCTGCTACTTACACTTTCTCTCCTCTATTGGAGTACCTTTTTTATGTCTACTTGTAGCTTTGGTTCCCAGAAGCTGTGGTGAAATTCTCGATTTGAAAAGACAGGGGCCTTTTAGCTAATCTTACACTCGCCCCTTTTTTTTTTTTCTCACTTCACCGCCTCCCCCCCCCCCCCCTCCCCCCCAAAAAAAAATTGAGATAAAAAAAAAAAACTTAATGCTGTTGAAAAAAGAATTACGAATTAATCATGGTTACGGTTGTGTCCTTTTGGGCTTTAGTTACAAGAGTGAAATGTCTCTTTAAGGCATCGAAACAACATTTTACTGTGAGAGAGCCACCCGATGAAGATAATGAAGTTTCTGTTTCGATTTGAAACACTCATTTAACTATCGCTGAGTGAGGAGAAAATACCAAATATGTGAAGGAAAAATCGGTATTAATTACTATTCATCCCTCCACTCCTCTCCCCCCCCCCCTAAAAAAATCATATTATATCAAATATGCTTTTGGGGGAGTGGCTCCATCGCTGTTTAAGAAGTTTCACAGAGGGGAGCAGTTATGATTTTCTTAATTACTGATTTAATTTAGTAATTTAGAAACCGAGATATGCATCTTTCAGTCTAGAGCATTTTGCAAAGTTTACTTCTGAGATTATACCTGTTTTGCTAACGGGAGGTGGGGGGGGGGGGTAATTTAATTTCAGCCGTACCCGGATTTCAGAGACGTGGGAAATATGCAACACGTGTGATATGCAGCTGCATGACAATAGTCTTTCCTGTAGGGACCTTTTTTAGAGGACTGCTTTGTCACGATGTGTCCTCGAAGTGACGAGAAATATTATAATTAAAGCAGCTTTGAACTAAAGAAATGGTCATTCGTAGACTTGGACTATTCAGTGTGGTTCTACTTCAGGCTTGGAAACGAGTTCTCTTTGCAAGTAAGGTTTTGTTTTTATTTTCTGGGTATTTCTGAATCGCTTTGCTAAAACCTAAAATGAATAATTATAATAGTGGAGTAATATAGCCACAGCACAATTCATTATATGCACATGCTCAGGCTTTATATATGGAGAAAGAGAGAGAGAATAGGAAAAGGTTAGGTCTTCAAGAGCTGTAATGCGAACGAAAGGAAATGCAAAAGAGAGCTTTGCTGGTGATATCATAATGAATGCAAGTATCGTAAATTCAGCACATAGATACACCCACTCTCTTAAATAAAGATTACAAACGCAAGGGGTCGTTTGACAGAAAAAAACTTGTACATGTCTGTGCATTAGAGGCAAAGTGAGAGAGAAATGGGAGCCAGTCAGAGAAAAGAAAAGAAATAAAGGAGACATTATAAGTTGTGTTAAGAACAAAGGGAGTCTAAATGTCAGAGGAAGGACTTAACCCCACGCCGAAAGAACAACAACATTGTGTGGGTGGCCGAAACGGGAAGTTAATCTTTGGCAGCTCCGTAACCTCTCGTCCCCTCGCCCCCCCCCCTCTCCCAAAACCACCGAAATCTCTTCGCAAAATCTTCCCCCCCCCCCTCTCCCTCCCCTCATCCTTCCATCCGCCCTCCCTCTGTGTCTGGAGCAAGGTTACCATACTTCGACAGAACTCCTACCTATGTAATCACATGTACAATATAAATACGTGTGTTTGCCCACCAGTTGAAAGTAGAGTTTTTCAAAATATATATTTGTTTATCATTAGTTTTGTTTTCTTCGTAAGGAAGTATTTGTCTACAGCGAGGCGGTCAAGAATAGATCTTCATAACGTTTAATATTCAGTTGTAATCGGTGATTTCTCCATCTCTTCAAATAACTGTTCACAATATGGGAACACAACCGACATCGTCATTATTTGCGTTCTCGCAGCACAACTGTGTTTTATTTACTCTGTTTTAGAAAAAAAGATCTCAAAGCTGAATGGTCATCTGCGAATAGAGATTCTGATGCAACCTGCGCTGAGTTGTCGGAATCAAGTTTCGAGAAACAGTTGCTTTTTTTTTTTTTTTTTCATCCCCAGTGGGATTGGGAAACTCGAATTTGAATGCATTTTTAGTATGTGTGTTTTAGTTCATTTTGTAAAACTACGAACAAGAAATAAGCAGAACTATGCTACCCCTGTATACAAGAGAGGTTGCATAACATAAAACGTAAGAAAACATCGATATAGTACGATAATACGCAGTTATTCTTCCTATTTTGCCGACGTGATAAAAGCAGGCCAGGGTGGGTCGCTTTTAACTTTCATTTGATCGAAATGGGGGTTTCAAGAAAAAGGTGTTTCATCGAAGCTTGTTAGATTTTAGGGGCCGACCAGCCAACCAGGATCCCTCTCCCAGCTGGTGAATAGGGTCAGCCACTAGCGCAGGCCCTGGATGATGTCACAGCTCTGGTATGGCCCAGTGACTCATGGCGTGGCCCTGGTCGCGGGTTGGGGCCCATGCCCATGCAGTGGAAAGGGGCTGTGTGGGACCCTGTTGTACCCAGAGAGGACCCGACCTCGGGATTGGGGTCAGGGTGGGGAAAGAGGGTAGAGGTGGATCATGGAAGGAGGGGAGATGTTTAGAGAAGAATAAAAATTGCGTGTGTGTGTGGGGGGGGGGGAGGGGTGGATGTTTGTGTGGAAGAGGGATTAGGGGCTAGAAGAGGGTGAGATAATAAGAGAAAGATGGAGAGAGAGAGAGAGTGTGTGTGTGTGTGTCTGTCTGTCTGTCTGTCTGCCTGTCTGTCCGTCCGTGTGTTTGTGCTTGGGATGTCTGGAAAAAGGGTAGAGGATTGGGAATCATAGAAAGAGAGGAGGAGCTGATGCAGGAGGAGAGAGAAGATTATATTACATGTATGTTTGTGTGTGTGCACGCACATATGTGGGTGTATGGTGTCTCTGGAGAGAGGGTAGAGGGATTAACAGGGGCCCAGAGAGCAGAACAGGAGATGGGGGAGGGGGGAGTGTGCGTGTGTGTGTGTGCGCGCGGGAGGAGACATTTCAGGCCTGTGTGTGTGCGTGTGCGTGAAGGGTGGCATTATCAGACAGTAACAAGATTTGTGAGTTCATGTGTGTTTGAGGAATGGAGGGGGGGGGGGGACGAAATGATGTCGACCATGGACAAGCAGTTTGTTTGTGTGAGTGTTTGTGTGCGTTCGTTCGTTTATGCGTACGGACGAACGGACATTTAGGTTAGGGGTGGTTTAAAAAAAAAAAGAGCAAAAGAGAGGGGATTTTTTTAATGAGATGGTGCCGGAGGGGAACGTGTTCGGCCTGGCATGAATTTGATTTTTAGAGTTCTGAAATATCACTATAGAAACGGTAGTGCTTTAGGGTGTCTGATGGTACTCTTGAAGTTAAATTATAATCTCAGGCATGGGATTTGAGTTTGATTTTCGGTCCTGATTCTGTGTTGTGAATCTTTGACCCTGTACAACTCATTACTACACAATACAAACAGGACACAGCCAGGGACACTTGGCTTATAATAATATATTTTTATGACAAATTGAGTATTTGTGTTGTGAATGAAGTTGATGTTTTTAGAAATATAAGAGAGCGTGACAGCAGGTCTCACCCTTTGTCCGTTGTTCTCATCATCACATGCAACATTTAAAAGAAAATAGATATTTTTCTTTCTCTCTCCACGTAAGGTTTTAATTTATCTTGTAAATATTTTTTTTTTTTTATCTCTTGACAAATTGTAAACTTATAGGATTCAAGAGACAATGAAACAAATTTCTCAGTCTCTTTGAAGCGTTGAAGGTGATGTTGTAAATAACGTATCACGGTCTTCGGTCTCAATCTCATAAATATAGATATGGATTGGCTGAATATAACACGAATCACGGTCTTCGGTCTCAATCTCATAAATATAGATATGGATTGGCTGAATATAACACAAACAGTCTTGTCGCAATTCGTTGACATTAAAACATTAAGGTTATAGTACTGCCGCAGTCGTTGACATTATTAAAACATACTTTAAAAAGTTACACCGCCACAGTCTTTTATAACAAGTTGTCCTAGGTCTTTAGACGGGTAATCACTGGAGTGATCCGTACTAGAAACAACGTCCTCGTCAGCGTGTCTATCAGCTGTCAAGCCCTGTCTCCAGCCTGATAGGTCTTCAGGCATTGGCGCCACGGGTGATAAGCCCTCCCATGCTATACTGCTACCCCGGGATTTGTCATGCAGTTAGCAGTTAAAGAGCTGCCTGTCTGATTTGTTTCTTTTTATCAGATCAAACAGAAGATAATTTAAATCAATTGTGAAACGCTTTGCTTTTCTTAAAAATAGTTGGGCAGGGTTTTATTTGCCTGGTGTGTGTGTCTTTATTTTGCTTTGTTTTATGTTATTTGATTTTATTTCTTTTGAACGGGTATTTTTGTCATTTCTTTCTATCTTTTATTCTTTCTTATTTTCATTCGTTCATCCTTTCTTTCATTCTTTCTTTTGTTCTCTCTGTCTGTATCTGTTTCATTTTTTATTTTATTTATTTAATATTTATTCATTTATTAATTTATACATGTATATACGTATTTATTTCGTACCATCTGAGCTTAGGAAAAAGAGTCCTTGGTGGGAGAGAGAAGAAGATGCGATCGTAGGACGAAATGTCCGCCATGAAATTTATTGTTCGCGCGAAGAAGCCTCCGCGTCTTAAAATCACAGGCGTCAGATAACTTGGTTACCAATTTATTGATTTTACGCGTGCGGACGAATGGAGGAGGCGAGTGGAGGGAACGGGGGAGTGGGAGGAAAAATTAGGCTGAGATGAGGGGTGAAAGCCTCAAGTTGGAAATTTGGAACAAACCTCCAGGCCAGCCTGTTACTGTAGACCCGGTCATGTCTGTGATGTATGGCGAGACTCTGGCTCCGTTTTCATCTCCACCAACCTCTTCCCTTCCCCCCCCCTCTTCTCTTTCCCTTCTCTTCCTCCTCCCTCCCCTCTCTCTGTCATCTTTAACCCCTTCACAGCCAAGACTCACTGACATGCAGTTTATGGCCTCTTTCTTTCTGTCGTCTCTAAAGACTTAAAAGAAAATCTGTGATTTTTACTATACTCTTGAAAGCCAAAACCCACTCACTTATCAAACTGCTGGGTTCACGCTAAAGTTACAATATTCCCGAGTTTGAAATAAAAACTCAGTTTTAGTGGTTCTAGTCGTGTCAGTCAAAGTGTTAATGATTAGGCCCCTCAGATTCCCCCATTGTTCATCAGACCAAGATCTCTCTTCGCTTCACGATGCCATCAGAAAACGAGCCTATACAAAAAACAAAAAAGCCAAAAAAAAAAAAAGCGCAGGGAAAAAAGAGATGTGGAAAATGAACATGAAAGACAGAATGAATGAGCGGAAGAAAGAAAGAAACAAGCAAAACGATGGGGAAAAGTGAAAGAAGTCAGTTTTTGGAAGACGACGATGGGATGGGGCGGAGGAGAGTGACAAAGAAAAAAGAAAGTTGTGGAAGAGGAAGGGGGAGGGCACGGCTTAATGGCACATGAGGACAGAGGGAGGCGAAAGAAAAAGTCCCGTGGGAGTGAGGGAGGAGAGGTGGGGGGGGGGGGGATGGCGAAACTGCATGTCTCAGTTTCCTCTCCCATGGCCCATGCGCGCGCGTGCCGGGAGGGACATGTGCCTGCAAGATGTGTTGTGTGTGCAGGGTAACATATCCAAGGCACTTCGAGAAAAAACAATCTCCCCGCCTCCCCCCCCCCTTTTGTTCCCCCTGATTGATACCCCCTTTCCCCCACTCCTGATCCCCTGACTGCTCACGCCCTCCTTTCCCGTCTAGTCAGGTAACAGGATAAAAAAAAATCTGACATATTAAAAAAAAAAATATTTCACCACCCCATTCTCTTAAAACTACATTTTGTTTGTTATATATATATATATATATGATTAAGAAGAACGATCGCCTAACAAACGCGGACTTATCGAAGTAGAATGTTTCAGTGGAAAGAAACATTTTTATTAGATTTATTAGATCACCTTATCGTCATCTGACGAGAGAGAGAGAGGGGGGGGGGGTGGAAAAGAGTCCATGCATCAGTGTGGAATCGTCTCTTTGAGCCCCTAATCTAGAAAAGGGGCGGTCAGTCTGGGTCAGGTCCCTTACGGTCAAGTCCTGCGTGAATGGTTTTCGTTGTACTGCCAATCGTTGATCCTTCCTCTTCTTGCCGGGCCCGATTCCCATCTATATCTCGTTTCCCGCTTGTTATAGAGAAAGGTCTCGCTGCAATGCAAGACGGAGAAATTGTCAATCGGGATTTTACTTAGTACGTACTAAATAAACACAGCAACTACTAGGCCTAATGAAAAATTGACAACTTGAGAAAGTCGAGCGATCGAGTGTCAAGTTTTTTCGAGCAGGCTTGGCTCTTCATCGGGACAGTCGCTCATAGTTTATGATGCTGTATGGTGTCGTTAGAATTGTAGTTGTTTGTGGTGATATCGTTGTCTTTTTGCAATCAGTTCCCGGATCTGATATTTATTTTTATTGTGCTTTGTTGTTGTTTCGGGTTTTGTCTATTTATTATTGTGTTGTGTTGTTATTTTGTCTCGATTTTGTTTATTTATTGTATTTTGTTTATTGTTTTGTTGTTCTTTTGGGTTTTGTCTCGTTGTTGTTGTTGTTGTTGTTGTTGTTGTTGTTGTTGTTGTTGTTGTTGTTGTTGTTGTTGTTGTTGTTGTTGTTTTCTCGGCTTTGTCTATTTATTGTTGTTTTGTGTCCGTTTTGTCTATCCTTTATTTTGTACAAGCACTGTAGACTCCGCATACTTAACGTTGCATTATAATTATGTCTCTTTTGGTCTATGCAAGCGGTTAAAGTTGTCCGTTTCACGGCATTGTCACGATACTCGAGCGGCATCAAACTTTGGTTTATATTACTGTCCCCCATGCTATATGCAGTGCCTTTCACGATTGTCTCTGTCCATGGTTGATGAGCATAGCCTAGTAATTGCAATATCTGCAGTGTGACTGCCTTGCCTCTGTGCATTTCCAGCCGTGGGTTTACAAGAGTGCTCAGCGTCAGTGCATTGAGATCATGTCAAACAAGAACAGTGGTAGGAAAAAACTGCCTGTACCAAACCACCAACTCATAGATCTACGTTCAGCAGCTGCAGAAATGAGACACTGTCGTACAGGAAGTAACTGTGTCATTAAGAAACAATGGCAATAACAGACAAAGAAACTATGCATTTTTTTTTTATTTTTTATTTATTTATTTATTTTTTTTTGTATTGGTCTTATTGAATTAAAAAAAAAAAGAAAAAGATGAATAGAAAGAAGAAGAAAAAATAAAACTATCATTGCAGGTATTGTAACTGGCTGTATCAATAATGACATGCAGACAGTCTCGATATTTCGAGAGATTAGTTAAGTGCTGGATATGAATATTCATGGGAAATTCCGAATGCCAACCATGGGAAATTGTTACACTTTAAAGGCTTCGATGTAGATAGCCATCTTTGTTATTATCATTGTTGTTGTTGTTGTTGTTGTTGTTGTTGTTGTTGTTGTTGTTGTTGTTGTTGTTGTTGTTGTTGTTGTT
>JBCAUA010836862.1:710-13885 GCA_038406235.1 Peronia verruculata
CCCCCCCCCCCCCCCCCCCCCCCCCCCCCCCCCCCCCCCTCCCCCCCCCTCCCCTCCAATGACTGGTTTAAAAAAATGTGAGGTGTCATTAGCTGTGGGCGCAACAAAAAAATGAGTACCGGTAAAATAAATGAAAACCTGTAATTATTAGCCCAGCAACGCCCAGCAATAATGATTTGGTTAAAGGGAATCCTAATTTGGTAAGTGAAGGACTATGTATAAAGCCAATTTTTTTGGGGGGGTGGGGGGGGGGGCTTTGGTGCAGAAACAGATTAATCTCACTTTTTAACTTCTAAGTGGATTGCTGCTCTTTCACTACGCTAGTAGATTCTAGACATGGCTGCTGCCAGATCTCCCACGCGTTAATTAGCCATTTGTGCGAGAAAATTGGCAAGAGAACACACAATCGTGTTGGTTTGTGGGTTTTGTGTCAACAGTATTTTTAGAATTATTATCTATCATTACAAAAAAGTAAACCTGACTAAATACTTCTTAAAAACTTGGCAAAAATTCGACCAAACAAAGGGGGTCATGTTGACAATTTTCAAACACGATCTTATTAGATCTAGCCAAAGCTCACAATATTACGTAAAAAGGTAATGGGTGCATTTTTAGAACAAAAATCGATATCAGTGATATGTCTATTTTAGCCCAGATCTGTATTATATAGAAGAAGAAAAGCAGGGGTGGGAACAAACGAAAAAGCGCCCTTTTCGCTTTGTGTTCAATTTTTACCAGCTGATCCGTTGTACTAACGGTCTTAACCTGTTCTTGTTTCCATTGTTTTTTTTTTCAGAAGTTGTTCCGTTTTTTCCGAAATGTGAGGTAAAGGGGAGGGGGGGGGGGGGGGTGCGTGTATGTGTTCCTCTTGAAGATCTTTCCTGTTTTTTTTGGATGGAGTTGCTGTTTTTACAGTTCTCGGGGGAGTTTTTTTCCCCCCCTTCTTTATATATTCCAGCTATGTGTTATTACTTTCCTTGATTTTTTTATGTTCGTTATTTGTCTTTTTGAGAGTTTATTTTGAGCAACAAATATTTTGTCCGTGTATGAAAATGAGGATTCTCTTGCTTGGTATTTTATTGTTCGCATGCAAACTTTTCGGCGTTCACTTGTCTTCTTGTGTGGCGGTCGGGAGTGGGAGGAAATCGGTGGTCTGAAGGGGGGGATTATTATATATGGTGACTGATCAGTTCATGTAAAAATATCGGGTGACTGAGTTCGCTGGTCTCTTTTTGAGTTCAATGATGGTTCCCTCTAAGAATAGGACTGAGTTTGAGACTATGTCGCGGGGTGTGGCTGGCCTCAAATAGGGCAGTTTCTTTTTTCACATCCCTTGATTTCTCCTTTCAGTGTAGGTGGTGGGTCGTTCAAAGTAGAATAGCTGTTCTGTGTTTTTGTCTTCTTGTCCCCCCTTTTTTTGTCGGCTTGGTAAGCGCTTTTTTAGTAGAATAGTTATTTCTTGAGTATTTTGCCGAATTTATGTTGGATGTGGAAAATTGTATATGTGTCGTTTGTCTTTGTCTATTTTGTGTGTGTGGGTGTGCTGGTCATGTTCATTTTCTTCAGGATGAGTTCGGCTCCATCTTTGTTCAGGGTGAGAGAATGAAGCAGTCGTCGACATATCTTTTGAAGATTCCTATGTTGAGATGTCTTTTTATCTAGTTCATTTCTTCCAATCTTCTTCCTACTTCTGTTAAACCTTGAGAGCGCATTGGAGCTGGTTCTATAAAAAGTTTTGGCCAAAATCTTTATCTGGTGCCGCTATTTCTGGTTTCTATATGACAGTTTTTTAGTTCACTGTGTGCTACACACTTCTTTAAAATGTTTTGTTTCTCTCTGGATATTTGCCTGGTTTTAAAATGTTTTCTTTTCCTCCGTTGGATTTTTTGTCTTGATAATGTTTTCCCTGTTACTACCACGTGATTGCATTTTAAAAATTCTATTGCATTTTAAAAATTCTATCACATTACTATTGTTTTATTTCCCTGGCTCCTGCATGTTCCTTGTCCCTCCTGCTATGCTCTCTTGTCCGCTGTTTTTATCATTGTTTGTTATTTTGTCTTGTTTAAAACTTGTTTTTAATCTCCTTATACTTTGCCCAGTTTTTCTTCTTGTGTGTTCTTAGTTATTCTTTTTTCGCCTAGTTATTGTACTCCTAAAATTTGTAATTAGTTGCAGGTGGTCCGATGTTGTATCTTAAAATTGTATGTATTCCTGGATTGTTATTTGTTACTTGTGCCACACATTTTTCTGGTTGAATCATTTTAACAAAATTTTGCATTAAATGATAAGCAAAAGTAATTTTAAACACTAATAGAACAATGTCTCCATGATTTTAATGAACATCAGTATTTCTATCTATATTAACACTCAGACTTTCTAAACCCATTTGAGTTTGTTCGTTCGATGCACACAAATATTGGAAATGTCTGAACTGAATTTAATAAAAGAAACAGCAAGCTCAGTTCTTTGTTGGGCGATTTCGAGATCTATATGTCTCGTGAAAGAGGGATAGTAAATCTACCATATACTGTAGTCATTTCACCGAACACTTGACCAAACAGGTATATTTTGAAAATCATTTTGTCCTATCTCCTGAGTACAAAAAACAGTTGCTAAACACAACTCAGTCAATTGCCTCAAAATGTGAAAAATGGAGATAGAACAGAGAACTGAGCTCATGAAACTGTATTGATAGCGTCCACTTTGAAAATCAAGTGTATGTTTATTTTACATGGAATGGGCCAGTAACAATTTCGTCCCACGTTGGAGCTCATTGTATGAATGAACAGCATAGATTTCACGCACTGATCATGGGATGACCGATTGTACGTCTTTTAAACCTACAATACGATAGATCTAGATGTTTGAAATGTTTCTGCCCCTATCATTTCCTCCGTGATCACGGGATGGTCGCCTGTATGTTCAAATTACAGCGCGACCTTTCTAATTAAAATCTTGTTTTACGAGCATTTGTCTCGCAACCAGTCAAAATGAGACATGTCGATTTTTCACCATATGGAGTTTTTGGTATCATGTGAAAGCTTATTTCATACCCTTTCAGGTATGAAAAAAGTTTTGAGCTAACTCGATTCTAGTCAGAGATATTGCAGTTTAAAGAGGCAAAGGAGGACCATTCAGCAATGAGGGGAATTCCGAGTAAATCGAGTGTAAATGAAAGGTCGTACACACAAATCTAGATACCTACCTCATAAAAAAACCCGATTTTAATCAAGTAACATGTATACATCGAGGGTAAGACTGATACTGTCTTGTGTAGAAATGAATACACTTTCGATTTCTGCAATAAAAAAAAATTTTAAAAATTGATATCTGACCCCACTCATCACATTCAAAGTCTGAATTCTCCGTTCTATCCCAGCGACTTACGTCTCATTTCGACTGGCCGCGAGACATATATCATTTGAAACTAGTCATTGTTAGAAAAGCTGTACTTACAAATGTCAGTTTCATAGGGGTGTCAAGTTTGTCATGCCCTACACAGATCATTCTATTGTACACATTCATTTATAACCCTAGCTCAACTCCATGGACCAGGCCATTTCAAAAAGGGGTATATTGACATTCATGCGTTAGTATCTTCATGTAAACTGTAGGTAATGTGGCCATTCTTCTTTTTCGATCAGACAGGCCAGCGTTCAACTTTGTGTGGCTTCATAGAAATACATTTTGTACAACTGCTCAAATAGTGCCATAGAATGAGAGCACAAGTGAGCTATCTGATATATAAATAAATAGAAACATACACTGCTTTAGCTTTCATATATATGCATAATTATAGCTCACTTATACCTGCGACAGTTTGGTCGTGGCAAATGCGAAACTTGTTGAGTGGGCCATGTGATATGTGACAGTCGCATGATTGAGTAGCCAGTAACCTGTTGTATACCTTTTGCAGGACTTGGATTAAAGACAATAATATAAAGTACATAGTGTAAGCTTTCAAATATAAAACCATGTAAAAAAAAAAGATATAGAATGATAGTAGAATGGTCATTTAATCCCAAAACAAGTGGGTTGTAAACAAATACAATTTTCCGTGATATGTAAAGTGTCCAAAAGAGCAGTTTGCGTTAATCATTTTCTCACTTCTAACAGCTTCTTTTGTGTTAGCATGCACTGGATTCTGTGTGATTGTTTTTATTACTTTTTGATTCAATTTTTTTAGAGTTGATCTATTTCACTGGTGTCAACAAATTGTCAACAGTTTGCGATCAGGAAAGACGTTTCCTACCATATACAGTGGAACCCGCTTAAAGTCAGGCTCTTGGGCCCGAGAAAAAGCGATGACTTTAAGTGAGGTTGGCTTTATCTGGTTTCGGGGGACACAGTCTCTGGTAGGCACAGGGGGCCAACTGTATGTTGTATATTTATTGTGTTATACCCTTTATAGACATTCTGATCACGGAGTTGACAATAATATATTGACCAGTAGCCAGTCTTCTAGTGGGTGATTATCTCAGTATTATTAAGTGATCTAAAGACGTGACTGAAATTAATTTGAGTGCAGTGCCTGTCTGCACTGTCTTTAAGTGTGAGTGTCAACAAGTAGGGCAAAGAGCTGAGTGGGAGTAGGTGTTGGTGTATCCTCGCTAACGCAAGACAAGCGAAGAGGGCTGGTTACAGAACTGCATGTCAGGAGCAAGGCAGTCTGTGGTCAGTTGTATCACTGACCATCCATGGCCTTGCAAACGAACTCGAGAAGGGCGAGGAACGCAAGTGTGAAACTGCTGTGTGGATGTGTGTTTGTGTATCCCCGCCAACACGAGACAGGTGAAGAGAGCCAAGCATTTTCTCAGTACAGTGACAGGCCGACAGGCTATAGTGTGTCGTAACAAGGTCTTTCTGTCTGATTTTTTTTTCTCATTGTTTTCACAATTTATGGCTGTCAGTTGGCCACCGTGGGCCATTTGCTGCACTTTAATAAGCAACTTTGGCTTCTGAAGATGTTCACATTATGATAATCAGAGACAAGACTAATGAAATATTGAGAGCAAAAAACGGGACTGCCAGAGCAGGTTGACTTAACCGAGAGTTTTCTTTAAGTGCGTTGACTTCTCGTGGGGTCATCTTATTATATATATATCTTATTATTATATAATTGAAATCAATTATGGTTGCCTTGGCAATGGTCACCATCTTGGATTTCACTACCTGATATTGCATAACTTTACCTTCGATAGGCTCTGAACTGTTCCAACTGATTTGCTTGTAATTTTGTGTACATATTCTACCATTCAATGTCTAAATTTTATCATGCCAATATTTTGATAAAGTCAAAGTGCTTAGTTTTTTTCTGTAATTTAAAAAAAAATCGGTATTTAAAAAGGTCACGGATTTTTAAAAAAATTTGACCTCAAAATCTCAAATTTCTCAAAAACCATGTAGTAATTAAAAAAATATTGTTTTGTTCTGCATTCATGCCAAATTTCATGGTAATAGGCCCAGAAGTAAGGAAGAAGTACATTTGTGTTGAAAAATGCCATTTTGAGAAAAACACAGTTAACCCAAGAACTGTGAACCATGTATTTATACAACAGATAAAGCAAATGCCTGTGTGCGATGCCTGTGTTTATTAGGGTGGGTGCTCCTCGTTGCTCTGTGATATTTCTCACCATATAATGTCACTTAAACCTGGAGTTTATCGGCCCCAGTTTTGTCAAATTATTGCCATAATAAGTATTCGCACCTCAGTAGACACTCCTTCACAAGGTAAAGGGAACTTGACCTAATAGAACAGTGAGAAGTTCCATGCCCAAGGATGAAATCCTCTTGAATGGAAGAGAAGAACAGAAATCAAGACCACATGGCCCACTCAGTTCCTCTCAAGTAGTTCGAAACTACAATCAAAAGAAATTTTATGATAATGCAAGAGAGTATCAAATACATACAGTCTCTTTGTTTATACCATGTTGAATAATAACGCAGACTCCCCTGACCACTTGACACACTCAACAAGTTTCGCATTGACTAGCGGTCAAGCTGTTGAGAGTACAAGTGAGCTATAATTGCTATGAATGAAAGCCAAAGCAGCCTATGTATTTATTCGCTTATATCAGATAGCTCCCTTGTGCCCTCACTCTGTACAATCATTAGATCACTTGTATAGATTTCTTTGTGTCACTGTTGGCCCGTCAGCATCAGCCGGTCTGATCTAATATTAATAAGCAAAAAAACCTAAGTCCACATGATCACAGGGATGATAGCTTGCAGTTTACACAGATTCTATAACATAAATGTAAATACACCCCTATGTGAAGTGGTTTCATCCAAGCAGTTGCATCAGGTTATGAGCAAATCTGTAAGGGGAATGGTCTATGGGACGAGGGGTATAAAATTGGCGCCCACATGAAGTTGACATTTCTTTATGAATATAATCCCTTCTCCTGCCATTGGCTCATTGCAAATTTTATGTTATTACATGTGAAGAAAGGGTGGAGTTAGGGGAGGGATTAGAGAAAGACATTGGTCAGCAAGTTGGTCAATCTGGGCCTGTATTATGCCACTTGGAAGCCAAGGCAGTCTTTATAATCAGAACAAACACCTTGAGGCGCAGTACTAGTGCCGGGATCCAGATTGACAAGCCTGGTAAGGCATGCCACAGAGCGTTGTAGTCGTTAGGTTGGGTCGCAGTTCTAGAGTTTCAAAGAGAAAAATACTAAAAAAAGAATTTTGTATCAGGCTATCAAACCAGAAACACACATGTAACTGTTTCATGTTCTAAAGTTCTTTCAGTGATTTCTATATTTTGCCTTTTACTGGCTCATATTTTCTATCTTATTTTGCTCCCTTACCCCTAACACTTTAGTGGCCTGCCATGGAGCAGTTTCAGTGTCATGGGAAGCCTATATATGGCACCCATGTCACCCTTGTCAGAAATAAAAGTGTCTTGACCCTTGATGTGACAAATGGTGTACTACTGTGCTCTGAACCAGCAGAAATGGGCCAAATTATGTTCTGATAAGACTATGGGAAATCATTTTAGAGGTTCTGTTGAATGTTTTTGGTGTGATCAGCATCCTCAGTGGTCAGCCAGTGTCCATTTCAGACACTGGAGCTCCTGATATTGGTGGCGGAGGTCGTAATCAAGTCTTTTCTGCACCATTTGCCTTTACTTGGCGAAATATTGTGGATATATATATATCATTGAATATTGAGCCCCGACTGAGCCAGGAACTGTATGTGAGAGGTATTGGTCAACCATTGAATGACCACCCTTTCAAGGCCTTAGAATGAACATTCATTAAAGGCATCTTTTAAAACAAAAGTCCCAAAACAAATTTTTTTAAAGTAAAAAACCAATTTTCAGCTCTTTTGTAACATTGTGAAAACTGGATTCAGCAAAAGGCTGAGCCACAAATTACCTTAATAAAGACTATAATAATTATAACATGTCACTTTGATAACAGTGAATGCATTGTCTCAGGTTGTGAAAAATTTTGTCTGCTGGGTTATTACTTTGTATCACCTTGCTGGCGATATGTATAACCAGCTTCTTACTCTTGTAAAAGAGAAATTAGAAAATTTGATTTTGAAATTTCTGCCTCAACATTTTAAATATGATCGTTAATTCTGACTATTGATGGTAAAATGATGAATCAAACTAGGATGTCCTTGCTATACTGATATATTAGCAATACATTTCAGGTTGACCAGTTCTCATGAATGAGTTTTCAGGAGGTGAAAAAATTATTTTAATATTCATTTACAGGAAGAGGCATCAGATTGCTTCTGGCTTAAGCATGGTCAATTTGACCACCTAATTTGATCACTGGAAATAATCAACCAATCTTCAAAGATGGAAGAATAACTAACTGTTGATAACATAATTTTTAGCAAGCATGCTTATAAGATTTGTAGCTGGCTTTCAAATAGAATTTTGTCATTCTGGTTTATTATATATTTCTTTTTTTTTTCTTTCTTTCTTTTTTTTTTTTGTTTTGTAAAGATCAGTCAGTAGGATTTTTTTTTCTTTAAGTAAATTAAATAATTAATCTTTATTTGTATATTTTCATAAATTAAATTGCAGTATACATAATTTCATTACATTGACCATCTTTGTGACACATCATCAATATGCAAGAAAATGATGGTCGTCTTCATCACTTTCATTTATTGTTATAATTATTTTTCGACAGAGGTTTCAGCCTGAGTCAAGTGACACACAAGTGAGACCATGGCTGAACCACCAACACCAGATAAAATCATGGTCTTCCGGCCTACATTTGAAGAATTTAAAGATTTCAGCAAATATATAGACTACATAGAATCTTGTGGAGCCCATAAAATGGGGGTTGCTAAGGTAAGCATGGACTTCCATAATTTTATTAGAAGAAGTTCTGGATAGCATTAAACCCCTTGAAGGAGTGTATGTATACCAGTCTTACCCCAGTGGTCATTTCAAAAGTCACTTTTAAAGTCATTTATGTTTTTGAGCTTTAAGTTGTGATTTCAGCCATAACCGCAACTATACAAAAAACCTTATTACATAAATAATTTTCCACAATGTCTTTACAGTAATCCAGTGTGGTCTACACAAAAGCATTACATGTAATATGATGTAATCCTCCATTGTGTAAAACTTTTTGTGTGTGAATTTATTCAAAACTTTTATCTGACTTAGGGTCAGTGTGTCATGAACATGATGCGATAATTGAAATATGGATTTGTCAGTTCATTCCTGTATCTTAAGCTAAGGAACTATAGAATCTCTTTGTGACGGATGGAAAGTAGTGTTAGAAAATGAAACTGATGCACTTCATATGCTGTAATTCTTTAAAATATTACTTTAGGTGCATATTGTGCCATAAGTTACTAGTTAACAAGTATGAATCTGTTTTAACCATCCACAGTATGTCACAGTTTGCTGTGGTGAGCAAATAGCATTTCAATATTGTGACGGATTTGTGATTGTATTAGACGATTTGCTTTTTTTCCCACCAGAATAGTCAGGAACCTATACTGTCCTTCTTGCCATATTGGGAATAATTTGTCTCGCAGCCAGTCAGAATTTTTCACCATATGGGCTTTTTAGCATCTTGTGAAAGTTTACTTCACACCTTTCAGATGTTGAAAAAAGTTTTGAGCTAGCTTTATTCTAGCCAGGGATATTGCAGTTTGAAGAGACAAGCCGAGACCCCCAGCAGTGACTGAAATTCTGAGAAAATCGAGTTTAAATCAAGTCTAACCCATAAATCTACATACTGTCCTCCCATTAAATCTTGATTTTAATGAGGAATTATTTATAATCAAGGGTGAGATGATGTTCACAGATGAATGTACTTTTGATTTTGCTTGATGTCTGACCCCCTTCATCATATTCAAAGCCCGATTTCTCAGTTCTAGTCCAGCGACTTATGTCTCATTTTGACTGGCCATGAGACATTTACTATTAATTTAGATAACAGAGATTGGTAGGATCGTCAGCACCCGATATTGTTATTTTTAGGTCCGGTTATAAATGCCCAGTTTATCAATAAAAGAAAGCAAATTTTTAATAATAGCCATTGCAGACCATCGCATTGAAATTGTCTTGATTGTTTACTTTCAGATTATTCCCCCAAAAGAATGGGTGCCTCGAAAAAGTGGGTATGACAATGTAGATTTGATGATTCCAGCTCCCATAGAACAGGTTGTCACAGGCCAGCAGGGCTTGTATACCCAGTTCAATGTACAGAAAAAGGCAATGCATGTGAAGGAGTTCGAACAACTAGCGAATAGTCCAAGGTAAGATGTAAACCATAAAGAAAAGAACTCTCATGAAACTTACTCATGCAGACCCAGTGCCAGCATAGCGTGGCACTCGCTGCAAACCATGAAATACCTATGATTTATCAAAAAAAGAGTTCTTCAGCAAAAAGAGAGAATTCAGCAAAAGAAAATTCTCAGAGAGGATCTGCCGGGAGTGTTACATAATCTCTCGTAATTTTTAAGTGCGGGGATGTGGTTGGGGGGGGGGGGGGTGTAATGCAAGTCTGAAAAAGAGGTTTTTGATAAAAATGGGGTTTTCAGTTTTTATTATGGACTTTTCTGACCTCTTCCAATATAGAAAAAAATATCGGTAGGGCCCAGAAACATCAGCTTTATGCCCCCAAAATGGAACCACTAGACACTGAATGAAAAGGATCTGGAAATTCAACGGCAGTTTTGTCGCAATATATGTTTTGTTCATGTTTGTCCTTAAAGCTTTTTTTTTTTTATCTCTGAACGGACTTAAACTTTTGAAGATGTATATATTCCCCAAAACCATGTGTTTAATATGATGCACCTCTCATCAAGGGATTTAAGGGCATTTTATCTCCTTACTGGAGGTGAAATTTTTATATAGTTGTGTGCAGTGGTAGGCTGAGCATTGAATGGAATATCAAAGCAACTCTAACTGTCAAATGTTGAAGTTTTAATATTTATTTTTCATGATGTGAAAGGTTTTATTTGCCAGTTAATTGAGATATTCATGTCTGATATCACAGCCCATTTTTACATCTTCTTTACCTCATTTAGGTATCGTACCCCAAATCATTTTGACTATGAAGATCTTGAGAGGAAATACTGGAAGAATATCACATTTGGAGCTGCTATATACGGTGCTGATATCAATGGCTCCATCACAGATAATGACCAAGATCATTGGAACATCAATCGCCTTGGCACAATTTTGGATCATGTGAAAAATGATTATGGCATAGAAATTGAAGGTGTTGTCACAGCCTATCTATATTTTGGGATGTGGAAGACAACATTTGCGTGGCATACAGAAGATATGGATTTGTACAGCATCAACTACCTGCACTATGGTGCTCCCAAATCTTGGTATGCCATCCCTCCAGAGCATGGCCAGAGACTTGAGAGGCTGGCACAAGGTAAATCCATGTTCCATATTCATAGTCACATTTATGAATTTAATCTTTTCAACCAGTTCTGATAGATTCCTTATAACTGATGTCTTTTTTTTTTTTTAATTTTAGCCCTTTTTACAATTTCAGCGCTGATGTTTGTTGGCTCTTTTCTTTCCTGTGTTAGATATAAAACAATAAAAGAAAATGAATGAGACAATGAGCTGGAATGTAGTGTAATTTTGTGTGTTTGTGGTTTTTTTTTTTTTCTTGTTAAGAGGGTCATTGACTGTAATTTTCCCAACTGCAAATGGGAATTTACCTTAAGATTTTCCACTGAAGCAGAGCATACTTCATGATAGATTTTTAGACAATTTCTTGTGAAAAATCCATGAACGAAAAGAGGACTGAGATGACCACTCCAGAGGAAGTTAAAGCATAGGAAAACCAGAACCATTGGGAAAGAAAAATCGTTTTCCAAAAAATTATTTCAGCAGTAGGGTTTAAGGAACAATTATTTATTGACATCAATATAAAGTTAAGCTTGAGAATTCTTTATTAACCCAAATTTATATCCAGAAAGTCTACTGCAAGTATTTTTATTTTGCATTTTTTATACTTTCAGGTTTCTTTCCCAGCAGCTTCAGTGAATGCCCTGCATTTTTGAGGCATAAAATGTCTCTGATTTCTCCCTTTATTCTCAAGAAATATTCAATACCTGTTCACAAGGTATGTTTTTTTAAAGATGCAAGTTTATGTTAGAAAATAATTAACAAAAAATGAATGAGCCATTGTCCTGTAATGCATTAAAAAAAAAATACTTATAGAATCATTCTTTTAGTGAAACAACCACTGATAATGTGAATTTCAAAATCGCACTTTACTTATAATGCAAAATTCTGTGCAACTTAAATGATTGACACATCATCTCTACATCACCACAGGTATGGCCTGTTTTGAGCCTTCTCAGGATATTTATTTTTTTCTGGATAATTGTGTGGTGAGAGATAACCCCTGTGTTTTTTCATATTGGTGATGGAGCTAAATCAAATAATAAAAAATGAATTCGAAATGAGTGTTCTCTTCAGAATTCTTTCTTTCAATATAGAATAAATACTGAAAGTTTTAGTGCAGTAACTCAAAACATAATTTTATAAAATTGCGGCTTGTTAAATATAAGATAATGTGCAGATTATATTGATTTGTATATCATCTCTAGACCACTAGTACAATGATCTATCTGGGCTTTCTGCATCCCATTGATCGATCGGTGTTGGGCAACAATTACAATAACACCCAATGTCTTACGCCCCATAGTTTATGGTGCAGAGACAAGTGAACCCATGTGAAGATTAGTCAAGCTACACTTTGCATTGAACCTCCATCTCTGTGTTATTATTCTGTACTGAATTTGTTTTAAGATGCAGTAAGAATGTTGTTTAGTGAGCTCAGATGAGCTCAGATGAATTCCTGATTACAGATCTAGAACCATAGATGTACAAACCACAAAATACTATTAATGGCACTATTATTACTTTTTTCATCAGTCTTTCTCTGTAGAACTGAATTCATGGTTGTACAAGTTTCATTTCAGCCATACTATGGCACAAGAGGTGCAGGCTATGTGTAATCACACCTTACTTTTTCAAACTGTTTGATATTGTTATGTGAATGTGCCATATAATATGCTGATCAGTTAATGTTGTTATTTCCCCCAGATTACTCAGGAAGCTGGAGAAATCATGATTACTTTTCCATATGGGTATCATTCAGGATATAACCATGGATTCAACTGTGCAGAGTCTACAAATTTTGCAACAAAGAGATGGATTGAATATGGAAAAAGATGTTTGCAGGTATTTCAACGATTTGAGATAATTTGCAAATAGGTATTAACTTGTATTGTAGTATAGGTAATTGATTTTATCATTGTTTGTGTTATGAAGTGTTTAATAATATAATTTTTCAATGACATAAGGTATGCTTTAAAAATCTCATACAGTTTATTCTGTCTCAATTATTTTTTTCCACAGAAGGATCATAACATCTTTCTTTAAGGGGGAGTGTGGGTCCAGAGAGTGATTTTTCGAATGCTTGCACTAGAGATTTTTTAGGCTTCAAATTCAGATTCAACATGTCCAAATTAGAGGAAAAATGTGGAAAAAATTTTGTTTTGAATCCAGTTGCCATGACAGCACCACCATATTAGATTTTTATGTTTTGAAAATTAGCTATTTTCAAAAGCTTAAAGGGGTAGTGCAACATGAATTCAGTGTGTCAAATTCCTTTGTGTTTTTGCCTCAGACGAAATGTTTCAGTTAT
>JBCAUA010836873.1:0-13884 GCA_038406235.1 Peronia verruculata
TTCGTACCATAGATTTGGGCCTGGATCTCGAACTAGATTAGATTTAATCCAGTTAAAAGCAAACAATTTGTCACAAATCTATGTAATTGCCCAAGCACATAAATGTCAAGGAAGAACACTGTCTTCATAACAAAATCCATGAAGTAAGATATCCACAAAAACTCAATCACACTGGAAATAAAAACAGATCCAGACGAAACATCTAGCATGTCTAGTGTACACACATCGTTCGAATCGACCGCCCCCGGCAGTGACGTCACACGCTGAGTTTTCCTCAGGCCATTATTCACGAAGGCCACGTGTGGATCAAAAGTTTTCTTCTTCCTGCGGGAACCTATTCAGAAATAAAACCTGTTAATCTGGATAAGAGTTAGTTCCCTTATCAAGTAAAAGACGATGTTTGCTGTGGTAAATATATTTTGTTTCTATGTATGGATGTGCCTGGTTGTGAGTGAATTGTTTGTCCTTAAAATACCCCGAACGAAACACAAGGGACAGAAATAAAGGTTGACACAACGAAATACAGACTAAAGGACAACACAACACAGTAAGAAGCCAATCTGATCATCGATACACCGGGTAACAAAAATAAATCATAAAAATCAAAAATAGTGAGACAGGTCCATATGATGATTTCTGTTCTTAACTTGTGGTTGTATCATATATGTGAAAAAAAATCTAGTCTTCTTTTTCTGGAAGACGGAGGGAGGGGGTGGGGCGGTTGGCACCTGCATTGATATACTTCTGTCTTGCTTGAATAAAACAAACAAATCATGGACATTTTCTTATTTAAAGGCCATTTTTTTCCCTTGTAATTAGATAATTACAAAAACAAAGCCTCGGAGTTTCCGTTTACATAAAAGCTTTACAAAATATACATTTTTCTTGTGAGTTCTCCAGAATGACTCCTGTAAATTTAGTTATAGTCGTCATATAAACTAATCTTAAGAAAATAATAATCACTGATAGTAATGTGGGTGACTCAGACTAGAACATGATCATTTACCCAGCTATCTGAGATGCTGTTACGTAAGGTTGTTACTAGCTGTTTTGTTCAGCTACAAACACGACCCGCATGCAAATGAAGCAGTTTTAGTCAGTCTGTGACCTGTCTTACCTGACTGCGCGATTTTCCTGCGTGCACGATTCTTAGTCAGCTAGTCGAGTGACAGAAAAAGGTGTGCTCCTGTCGACTAAGAGCAAATTCGAAGCTGTAAGTATTTTAAAGAGATTATTCCATCAATAGATCAGTGTTCTTGTGTTAAATGGCGCAACACAGATTTGTGCTATAAAACGACCAAATTATTATACGAGGCGGCTATGGTAGAAATCTTTTTGCTTGTGTAGGTCAAAGTGTGTTTACATCTAGATTTAGCATACATGTGAACACTAGTTACCCAAGGCCAGACGCCAGGACTAGCTCATGGCCTACAGACTGGGGGCGCGATTCGCACTGTAAGTGCTCGGGCCAGGCACTGCTAAAAAAAAAAAAAAGTATAGAGCTAGATCTATAATTCTACTTTTATGAAAATTAACCTTCTTTTGATAGTGTCGATTATTATATACGTGCATTACTAGTGTGTATTGTGCCCGCTGTCCGGGCAAAATTTCCAAATGCCAAATTTCTACCCACAAAATTTCTCAGCAAAAATTGACAACTTCTAAAAAAGCCGAGATAATCCTACTTTCTGAGGATTGAAAGGCTTAAGAAAAACAAAAGCAAAATACTATTCATTCTAAAAATAATTCAAGGCAGACGTTCCAAGTAGAGCAGACTTGTTCATCCTTCCAGATTCTACGTCATATCTATGCTATTTAAATTGTCTCATTCATTCAGCAAACAATCTATTCGTCCAAACATATTCATTTGTTCAATCTAAACTCCTCTCTTCGGTTGAAACATTAGTCATCCATGCAGTCTCCATTTTATAGCAATGGCTCGATCATTCTAAATATATCCATTCAGTGTGGAACTACTCACTCATTTGGCTCGGTGAGCACCGTCAGTGTCCACGTCATATTCTTCATACTCGTGCGAGCTCAGATTTCTTTTTTAGCCATTGTTTCTGACTAAGTGTGCGACAATGAAACTTTGTAATTAAAGATGAGGAAGATCATAATTATATTAGTGCTTGTTAATTACCAGAAGATTGCCATTCTGCACGTAGTGGACATTAGCCCACAATGCATCTTCCTGTAAATGATTGCTAGAATCTGATGCATACTGTCCATTTTATATTCCTTCTTTTTTTGGGGGGTCATCCATGTGAATGATATTGTTAGACCGATATGGCATAGAACGCCTTATAGCAGCCGTCATGTATGCTTCCCTGAAAGCTGAGAACTCCCATAAGGAGTGCCTCCACTGGGCCTGTGGCGCTCAGAGCTCCTGCACTGTATGGAGGACAAGCGCTTTAATGTCATCATTATTATTTTTACTATATTATTGTCTGATTTTGTTTCATCTCTCCCTGTCTTTCTTCCACACTCTCTCCTCTCTCCCTCTCTCTCTCTCTCTCTCGCTCTCTCTCTCTTTCTCTCTTTCTCTCAGGCGTAAACATGTACACAAACACCGATGTAACCTGTCTGTTGGATTCCTGTTTATTGTCTGCAGCTGACTCGGCATTTCTGACTGTCTGTCTCTCCCCTTCTCGTCCTCTCTCTCTCTCTCTCTCTCTCTCTCTCTCTCTCTCTCTCTCTCTCTCTTTCTCCCTTGCGGGGGATGCTCAATGTCCTAAAGATCCTTTTTTTTTTTCTTTTTCGTGTGTTCATGGGGATTTCCAAACACTTTCGTGACCATTTTGAACACTTTGCTTTCTAAAGCATCACGAAATTGTTCAGGAAATTTACTGACGCCCAAAAACTCATTATCAGTACTCACAGGTTTGACTGGCTTCCTAGTCGGATCTCCCAGACACTAAATGTTCCCGCCTACTGTCTGCAAATATTATGTTTTGGGATTAGTTTTTAAATAATATGTCAATCCGAGGCTTTTATTTATGTTCGTCTGATGTTTCGGATACTTGCCGTCTGTAAACTGATGACAGAATAGTTCTAAAGTAAATGCAAAGCAAAGCCAAAAGCTCACTCTTAACTGGTAATGTAGATGCTCTTTTTTCGGCATAATATAGTATGTTTTCCGAGAAGTTTGCTATAATTATATAACTGATACAACGTCAGTTACTACGTGTAAATAACAGACATGAAACAACTTTCCATTGAAAAATATATAAAATAAGTTATCAGTCGTTAGTTATATCATAGATCTTAGAGGTGTAAGGAAAGCAACGTCCTGAACCGACGACGGTAACGGAGAGTTTACTATACCTGTTTTCTTCCCGATAATTCCTGTAGTCATCACCAGGGGGAGGGGGGGGGGGATAGTCATGGTCATAATACTCATCACAGCCGCGGTCTTCGCCATAGTCATCCCTTCCGTATCTGTCGTCAAAGCCGCCTTCGTCATCTTCAAATTCGTCCATCTCATACCTAAGAGATGAGAGACAATCACCGAGTGTAATCTATATTATAATAAGAGGGATCAGGGGGCGTGACACTTATCTTATGGTCCAGTAAAGTCAGAATCGGCAGGCATTTAAAATTCAAATAAAATTACAGATGTGGGCAACTGATACCCAACTGTATTATAAGCTACTCTTTATTTTGATTGAATTTACAGAGTTGTTTTATTTTTTAATGCCGAACTATCATTCATTTATCCGCCATCACTTCTGTGCGGGACACATGACGCGTTCAAAACACGTTTTTAAGTAATATTCAGTTTAATGAACCAAAATATCAGCATCGAGGTGCTCATGCTGGCCCAAAAATTTAAGTCGCAGGACTATAGATTTTAAAAACCTCCCACGGAGGCCGTGGGGTACCCAGCTAGTTGTATTATATAGTCCACACCATCAGATAGTATATTGGCCCCGAGAAAACAAGGGGCACCGTGTGTTAACTGCACTGCAAAGTCATCAGATTTATCAGCGAATGTATTGACCCCCAGCTGACGAGAGGAAATCACTGAGTGTTAAGGCAGTGCAAGTCCACAAGATTGTTAGAAAATGCATTGGCCTCCAGTTCACAAGAGGCAATCACTGAGTGTTGTTACATTACAAATTCCACAGAACCATCAGACAGTACACTGAACTCACCCCCCTCCCCCCCCTCCAGAAGACAGAAGGCTATCATTGCGCGTTACTCCACTGCAGCGACTGCAGAACCATCAGACATTTCATTAGCTCCCAAGCAGACCTACTTACAGCGATCGTCACAGGAAAATCGACGTCTGGAGGCCATGTAACAAAATCAAGTGATACATGTATTGCTAAAAATTTATCACGAGGAACAGTGGATGGGAAGAGAATAAGAGATAGTCAGAAGAAAAGATGGATTGGGAATGGACTAAGAAAACGTTGGCAGAGAAACGTGTCCTAGATCACAATCTGCATGGATGAAGAAGATCGGGGCAAGTCGATGACTCCCGACGGGGTTAAGCCCAAGAAGAAGAGATGGGGCTAGTTGTTATATAAAAAAAAAATCCGTTCATTTTGATCCTTAAATGATACCCATAAAAGACATACAGAGGCCGCCTGGACATTACCAGAACGGCAATAAAGGTGTGATTTTATTCCATGAATGGACAAACACAGCCTTAAGTTTTCAGTGAAGTAGACACTTCTCCACAATACCGTTTCAAGAACTTCAGAATGGCCCTTTAGAACTACAGAGTCATTGCTTTTGGCACAACTAATCATTTCGTTTGACTTACCTTTCCTAAAAAGGTCTCTGGTGAACAGAGTCTAGGCGCTAGGCAGACATCTTGAGAAATTAGATACCTGTTAATCCCCTGACATTTGGGACAGTTTTAAAACAAAATGATAGGACTGTCGCATGTGCCGCGCTTATAAATGTCCAAATTTTTCATTTTTGGGATCAAATTTAATCTTCTTGTGCGTGATGTAGGATTATCCCAGCATGTGAGAGGAAAATGATTAAAACCTCATTTTCATGTGTTTGTCTTAATTTTGGTGTTCAATCTGATAAAAATGATATGATTTTATTGATTTTCTCAACAATGAAAAATTCTACATACTAATCCCTATAATTTTTTGTTTTGTTTTGTTTTGTTTTATGCTAAGGTAGAATAAAAGAAGCGATGCTAATTTATCGCATATAGCAAACATTTGTATAGAACAAAACTGTAACATCTTGGTCCAGTTCTGTTTTATTGCTGTTTGAAGAATGAAAACTAATCAAAGATGAATACGGAAAGAATTATCAAATTGTTCCAGTCAGTTACAAGGAGAAGACTAAAGAACTGCAAATTCTCTTAAACATAGATGTATGCTTTTCTTAGTTATAACGTGCTAAATTTCAGATCAACTGAAAAAAAAATGAAAATTATTTAGTAAACGAAAGACATGTGACAAAATTCCAAGGCACCATTATAAGTGATAAATTATTTTTGGCTCCTTTGCTTCTTAAAAAATGATAAAGTAATGATAAATGCTAATCATAAGGCCTGTGCCTTATTGGGGAAGTCGACGAGAGACACCAGATCCAAGAGGAAGAGTTCTCTGCTGCTGTTGCTAGCTCACGCAGGGCACTTCTAATTTCAGCCACTTAAGTTGAGCTTTCTTAGTAGAATATAGTAAATATACTGTCGAATTGACATAGCCCCTTGCTCCCACTTCTACCGCGAATATGCTCGCCTTCATTCCGGTTTTACATAAATCCGTAAGGAGAGGTATTTAGCCATCTTGTACTCTTGCTGCTCCTCCATGTTTGTCTCATACGGAACAGTTAGCTCGACAAGGATGTACGCCTTTGCAACCCTCTAGCTAAGAAGCACAACGGCCTCATACCTGATCTCGTAATTAATTCGGGATATTCCCCCCATCCTGGCAGATCGGTTACTGCTTCCTCCAGTATGCCACGTACTACGTACTGGAGTGTTGCAGGGGATCTTGGTGGGAATACTTGTTGACTCTTCCCCGGAAGTCATCTGGTTTCTCCGGCTCTATATATCTTCCACTGGCCAAGCCGACTTTGCAGCCAGAGTTTTTGTGGGAAGCACATCAAATGTACGAATACTGAAAGTCAGTGTCATGGGTTCATGTGCCAAATGGCTCTTTGGAAGACACCTTCCCAGTTTGTCTACTGCCCCTAGCCCTGCTGCACAGCTTTCTGGACTCTTTTTTCGTCTTCCTCGCGCCTGATTTCTTGGAGAACCAAGTGTCGTTTTTCCTTAGGCATCGCTGTGGACCAGAATGAGACCGTTGTCCACCCGAACCTAATCCTTTCCTATCAGACTGAGTGAATCCGATGATCTCTTTGTCTGTAGGGACTGTTCTGCTGCATCGACGGTTCTTTCACTTTCCACTTCCGGCCCGTTTTCAGTTCAGGTTCTATATATTCTATACCTGAGGTGATTTCAGTGGTAGCACTGACTTTGTTCAGTGCGACGTATTATCGTATTTATCATGCCTCTAATCTTGAGACGGGGATTTCATAAACTAAGAGTGGCCATAGTAGTTTTGGGCAACATGAACTGGAGGATCGAAACGTCCTGGGAGTCCACTCTTGTCGATGTTCGATAGGCCAACTATCAGCTGAGTCCGCACTTCGTTCCTCTGCTTTGTCCTTTAGAGAAGCGTCATATCACAACCGATCAAGACTTTCCACAGGTAACTCTGCGACAGTTGTACTTGGTCACCTACCTGGAACTGTACTGTGTCATCCGTCTTGCCGTTTCTGAGAGAGAGGCTTTTGGGTTTAAATGCCATTCTGCACAAGGAGGCCAAATCATCCAGCCACTGGAGCATCTGCCTTGGCTCTTCTTGGAAGAGACTAGGATTGTTGTGTCATCCATGATTGCCTTTAGTGGTGCCATTAGGCAGCCCTCTCCCAAGCCTTAGAACTGCTCACTGGCCTTCAGTCAACACGAAGAGAATCGGGGGTAGACTGTGCAGCCGATGGCAATTCCCGTCTCTAACTGAATCCAGTTTTCTGGACATGGGTTCGTTGTCGCAAACCTCATACTAAAGGACTCGAAGTACTCCTTCATAAGAAGTCTTGTAGTGTGGTCTGAGACATGATACATGTCCAGATGCCAGCCATAGGAGCGAGTGAGGAACCGACCATATGCATTGCAATATTACCATATGACATGCACTTCCTGCTTGCTTGTTTTCGCTCTCTGGATCATGCTCTCTTCTTTCTGGACTAATGTGTCTATGTAGCCATTCTCCATTAAGTATGAAATCAGCCGATTAGCTATTTACCGAGAAGAATATTTTGTCTTCCACATTCAGCAGAGAGATTGGACGGAAATATCTCCTCTGAGCTCCTCTCCTTCATGTTTCTTGAAATTAATGTTTATATTTTTATTTTGCAGTTTACTCTTCATAGACGGATAATACTTCCTAATCTGCTGGTTTTTTCTTTACACTATTAATACTTTGAGCGAGTCGGTGAATTTTGTGAGATCTTTATGTGTTGTCTGTTCAAATGTTATGGCAGTTTTGATGGCTACGTCTTCTGCTGTGCATATTGATGTTCAGCCTGTCTTCCTTCTATGGCATTATTTTTTAGGGTTTGGTTTTCCTTTTTATTATTTGTATTGAGGTGTATCAGGCTGCAGGGCAAGCTCGTTCGTTCCCACGGTAGAACTGTTATCTACATGTTGTATTATTATGTTGGTAATTTTCGTTTAGTATTTTCTTTAGCTCCCCTCCAGTTTTCTACATAAATGGGTTGGTATAGGAGGAGGTTATCTCTGATATTGTTATATGTATGACCTCGTAGGCCGGGTGATACACCTCCCAAAGAACCTTGGAATTTTCCTAAGTTCCAAGGGTATGCGTGACAGAGTGTCTAGGCCCTCAGTAACTGCTTCTACATGCTCCTATGATCGTTCTGAGGGCTTGATTTTGTATCCTATCTAAATGTTTTAATGTTGAGTCCCCGTAAACCACTGATCCAAATCCATCTTACACAAATGCCTTGTATGCCATGATTAGGTATTTGGTATTTATTCCCCAACCCGGCCCTTTGAGGTACCTAATTGTGTTTGTACGAGCCAGTAATTGGATTTTGAATGGTGGTTTCAATTCTCTTTATATAGTTTTCAGTTTGCTCTTTAATTTCAACCATAGTCCTTACGTCTTGATGGATTAGGTTGTTTTGTTACTAGTATTAAATTTTTCAGTGGTGAAAGTATAACGTTTAAACTTTTATTTCCTGAACCTCTTTCTCTCTGCATTGTCAAATATCCCAGAATATATAGAT
Source organism: Peronia verruculata (assembly GCA_038406235.1). Taxonomy (NCBI): domain Eukaryota; kingdom Metazoa; phylum Mollusca; class Gastropoda; order Systellommatophora; family Onchidiidae; genus Peronia; species Peronia verruculata. The sequence continues at coordinate 8,296 of JBCAUA010836873.1, forward strand.
CTGTTTTTCTTCTAGTTTGTCGACAATCTCTTTTAAATTTAAGACAATCTCTTTTAAATTTAAGAACAGTGGGACTCGTTTAATAATTTACTGTTTAACTTTAGGGTTTATTTTGATGCCAATTTCGATGTTGTGCGGAAGGGTTTCGTTGTGTTCTCATTTAATAATATCCGAAATGTTTGTATTTTTGTGGGTAATGTCTCCCTTGATCTCTATCCCCTCTACAGTTCTAACTATCCTCCTTATCATCCAGGTTCTTGTTAGTGTCCATCTGCTTATGTGGTGGTGACACCATCTTAGTTATTTCTACATAGATTAGGGATTTAGTATTGTTTGGGGAAGCTTTAATTGGGGTAGTTATTTTTTGGAGATTTGGTGGCTTCAGATTTGTCTTTATTAGAAGAAGAATTTGGTAGAGCTAGATTAGGGTTAGTATCGAGCAGTCCTAACTGTTGTAATTCCTTTCTCTTGAACTCCTTTATAAGGTGTGAATCTGGCAGCCATAGTCTCTTCTATTTTATTTAAGTTAAATATTGTAATGTTTATTGGAAGTTAATAATTGTCCCTGTTGAACTATTGTATCTTTCAATTGGTGGTTAATTCAGGTTATTACGCTCTCACTTATTTAAGTCAAAGCAGTTGAATATCCTTGATTGATTTATCGATTTTAATCTGCTATTAGAAAAGAAGTTTTAGTTATATGTTACTTCCCTTAATTTATTGTAAATCCAAAGTAGTACCAAATAGTGTACCAATTAAAGGTATCATACTCTATCCCAGTGGGTAAGAGTCATTAAATCAGTTGTTGCCGTTGATGGCAGTAGTGTGTTTATTTATTTTAAGTTTAAACCAAAGAGGTTAAAAATAGACCTAGACGGTCCCCTGGCATCCTGTGACACATCTATTATTATTATAAAATTGCAAGAAAACCCACATTATGCTTACTTACTCGACACCTGATGAACTGGTCCATACCAAATTTGGCATACAACATTGTTGCACGTGGATCAGTGTTTCTATGCACATAAACCCTAGAAAAGCTTATTCTTTGACGTTATTCCACAAATCGATAATAATTGAACAACAAACTCGCGAGGCTCCTTGATCCGAATTGTACGTTCGCGACAGCATGACGCGTTCAAAACATTCAGTTTAAGCAACCAAAATATCAACACCGAGATGCGTACGCTTGCAATACAGGGGTGTATTTGAAAGAAAAAAAAACTCCCAAGGAGGCCATGGGTTGTCTTCTAATTATTTTAAATGACAATAAGCTTAATAATAAATGAAAGGTATTACTATAGCGCCTCATTCTAGGAGGGCTCGAAACGCTTTAGAGAACCAAAGTGTTTTACGACCACATAAATACGACCATTATTTCGCTTCAACATGTTTATATGAGAGTCCGAAGCGTCAAATTGATCATTCATGTTGGATACTGAACTAATTTTCATATGGACCAGGTATGATTAAATTTATTCTGAAAGTTATTAACTGTTGCTTATTGAGCCCTTCATGCCGGATCTGGATATCTCGGGGTTTAAAATAACATATCAGACTTCCAGATATGGTAATTGCTTTCACAAAAAAAAGGGGGGGGGGTGAGGAGGATAAACTCCTCACAGCAAGGTGCGTGTTTTCTTCGAGGAAGTGACATTTCACGGACTGCATAATTTGTATAGACAACATTAGGAACGGTTCATGGATCCCTTTACTGAATAGGTTAAACCCATACAATTGCTCATATGATATGTTTGTTTTCCTTGTTATTGACCTGATCAGAGAGAAAGATCGCGTTGCTTTCATGTAAGTGAATTTTCACGATGTGAAATAACTTTTGTGACTTTGATCACGTGCATTGAAAGAAAAGAATTCTGACCGTCCTCCCTGAGTAACATTTTACTGCTAGAGAAACTCGTATTTTTAAAGAGGATTTTCTCAGTGGTGACCACATCTCCAATGGCATGTCCAATGTGATCTCCTTGTTATCACCATCATCGTTCTCGTCATCATCTACAACTTTTACTGTGCTGTTTTACTATTACTCAGACATTCTACTCGATTAAGTAAACAGAAAGAAAAAGACAGCACTTATTAAAATGTGATGATGCAGACAACAGGTAAAACAGACATCAGTCAGACTGTTAAAAAAAAATGAAGGCATCTTAGTGTTTCCTACTTTATTCTGACGCCACATTATAATGATCGTGTGTAAGACAGATCTCTGTAAGATGATTATGCTTCGGTTGTTGACAAAAGAGTGACATTGCTTTTAAATAGTGGGAGGAACTGTGTGAAGTATTTACTATCGTTTTGTACTTAAACCTGTCAATCAACTGTACAAGACTTTCTGATACATACTGCTGTTATTTTCTTGACTAAGCAGAGGACTGATTTGTTTAATGAGTGACCTACTTGGACGATGGGCGCATACGGAACAGTTCACGAAAAACTGCCCTGTACCTGCTGCTCATGTTGTAATAGATAAAAATATTCATGGCCGAATTGGTGGATTCCAGAAAAAAGCCAAAGCTGAAGACGACGAAGAACATGTTCTTATATTTGCCGTCGATAGATAACTCAGGCACACTCAACATTGCGATGAAAATAATGCAGACAGGAAAGAAACAGGCGATGAATAATGAGGAGATGACCACCACCATCCTGGTCACTTTCTGGTCACGTAGGGCAATGACGTCAGCCTGACTTGTTGATTTCTCACGCCATTTTCTTTTGCCATGCAGTTTCACCACCAAGATTATGGTACAGCTGATGACCGTGATGAAAGCGACGAAAGGGACAAAAATATTATTGATAGCGAAGGAGATTGTCTCAACTTGTTCACGATAAGGTCTGAAGACCAGGCCCAGGATGGTTCTATTCCGTTCGGGGGAAAATTTCCAGCCAAAACTGTTGGCGTAGTAGACAGGGGAGACGCTGCAGATAAGGAAGATGAAAAACATGCTAATGATGGCCCTCACTCTCTTGGGTGTGATGATTGTTTTCACCTGGAAAAAACAAAAAAAGAGGCAATACAGGGATTCATTTTTCATATTGAGAGAAAAAAGGACGAGCCTTTTGTTATCTGACCTTTGATCCTTATAGTCATAATTATCGGTACCGGTATTTTATTAACAATGTCAGACTATGTGTTATGGTCGTGATCATGGTCTTTAACACAGCAGTATAATTAATGGCTGTGATAAAAACAACAACCGTAATGACACCAATGATGCTGATAATGATCAAAATTAGATAAATATTTACTGTAATAAAATCTCCTAAAAAGCAAGGCAGGGACTAGGCAGGTCCTGGTAGCGATTTTGCGGACTAGTAAAACAAAACAATAATTTCATTCTCAAGACCTGTTCCGAAATAATTTTTTTCTTTTTTTTTTTTTTTTATTCGATCATGAAAATCAGGACTTTATTGACGAATTCTGATATCTCCTCGATCTTGCAGTCCTAAGTCAATGTCAGTGTGTGCTGCTATGGTGCTGCCAAAACGGCCCAGAAAGGGAGCATGATTAGTGATGTAGTTCTCAAAATTGCGTTTCCCTCTATGAAAAGGAGATGAACAAAGAAAACGCTGTGTATCGCTTCACCATCAAACGATTAAATTATTTAACACGTAGATCATTGCATGTTCACTTTGTATTATATCTGGCATATACAATAAGCCATAATTATCGTCTCAGATAATCGCCTACTCATTCATTCGTATAATATCTGAATGTTACTGGTATCATAATCAATACGATATGAATAGCCGGAGATGTTTTGCTGTGTTTTTAGGCTTTTTATTAATAAGACCTCTCGTAGGTTGGAAATTTTTACCAGACAACCGATGAAATACGTGGATCCTTGAACTGATCGCTGCACTCCTACTTAGAGAGGAAAAGAAGAGAAAGTTCAAGCATCTAGGTTCTAGTATCTCACCTTCAAGGGCATAGTTATACACAGGCATCTCTCTAGTGTGATGAGGGCGGTGATCCAGCTGGTGACTCGGGTGAAGATCACGTGGGGCCACCCTGTCACTAGGTACTGTAACTCTGAAGACTCGAAGGGGACGTCGGATTCCTGGAACACTGGGGTGAAGCAAATGTTGGTGAAGATCAGTGTCACTAAGCAACCTAGGTCGGAGATGGCTAAACCTGGAGAAACAGAAATCAACATTTATTATTATTATTATTATTATTATTATTTTAATAACAGGCCAGATTATACAGTATTGCTACGACAAGAGGTATACAAACGCATTGACAAAATTGGAGAAAACAAATCAGTTTGTGTGAAACTGACACGCTGGAAACATCTAAAGAAGAAAGAATCGTTGGGAAATTTGAGAATAGATATGTTTTATTTAAGACAAGTCATGAAAAAAACAAATCATGAGACATATTACATCAAAGAGTCACCTAGTCCTAGGATGGACAGAACATTTCAGTTTTGACAAAACTATAAGTTACAAGCTCTGCACGTCTTTCAAACGTTATCACGACCAGTACTAGACCTACCCTGCTATTATATTACATTTTGTATCTTACGGTTTCTATTTCTACTCTAAATAATACAACTTTAAATTCTAGTTACCCCCGCACAAATACTACTACTAAAACTCTACAACTACAAATGCTAGTGTTAATATGAGTATTTATGACAATAATAATAATGTGTCCTAATGAAGAACTAAGAAATTCGAAACTTTGGCGAGTAATACTTTCAAATTAAGAAAATGTCACTAGGTGTCTTGCAGATAATTGTTTGTTTCTTTAGTGTACTGCGTTTGTTGCCAGTAAACAGCTTGTCTTAAATTTTGAGATATATGTATAAAATGTAAGTAGCAAAAAGATACCGATAAATATCTCCCTTTCTTTATTCTCATTTTCTCATTTCCTGAGACAACAGGGATCCAAATGTTTACCTAACAAACTGACGTTGACAGAATCCTTGAAACCTTGTTTGACAAAGCAGATAATGTTGATCGTATTGGTGACCGTTCCGAAGATGTCCATAAGTTGGCAAGCAACAGCGAAGACGATCCATTGAAATATGCGCCTCACTTCGTCGCTGACAAGGGGTTCTGAGGCTGCAGTCGGAGAAAGAGACGATTCTACCTCCTCCAGATAACTCAGAGACCCATTGTCTTTAGAGATTTTGTTGTTGAGCTCTTTCATTGCTATTTTACTGTCTCTAGCGATATTGTTTCTATGGCAAGTGAACTCAAACCCGTTCTTACCTGCAATAAATGATTACAATGATTTTAATATCATCTTTAAAAGCTTTTTTTTTTTTTTGATGAAAAAAAAAAGAGGAAACAAAAATAAGATTTTTTAAAAAATTATTTAAAAAATAAATAAATAACGCACAGAGAGATGTTATCAAGATAGCATATCTTTATGACTTTTTTTTTTTTTTTTAACTTTGTTTCCCGCATGTAAGACAAGTTATTCCAGTAAATGTCAGGGTGCAAATACAGGAAGCCAGTCATTGCAGCTAAACATCTTTGAGACTTAATTGTTGTTGTTGTTGTTGTTGTTGTTGTTGTTGTTGTTGTTGTTGTTGTTGTTGTTGTTGTTGTTGTTGTTGT
>JBCAUA010836883.1:0-13884 GCA_038406235.1 Peronia verruculata
ACCTTTCTGCCCTCTTTGTTGCTGCTTCTAGGCTTTTTCTTCCTCTGTGTCTATCGATCGCTCGCGCACACACACACGCATTCTTTTTCTCTCTGCTCACGCCTGCCATGTTTGCTTTGTCTAGTATTACTGTCAGACTTCAATTCTGCACCCCCCCCCATCCCCACCCGCTTCCCGCTCCTTCCCCAATCCCCATCGAGTTCTATCTCCATGATTGCCCAACAGCATACAGAACTTCGCCAAATGTGCTTTTGTTTTATACCCAACACTCTTGGTCTCCATTTTTACGCCTGTTTGCCTGTCTGTCTGTCTGTCTGTCGGCGTCCTGCCGTCTGTTTTTCCTCTGTCTGTTCGTATGCCTGTTTGTCTGTCTGTTTGCTGTTTTTTTCTGTCTGTCTATCTGCCTGTAGTCATGTTTCGCTGCTCATCTGCTTCTGTCTGTCTATCTCTCTCACTGTCTGTTTCCGTATTAACTATCTGCCTCCCTGCCTGTCTGTCTGTGCTGCTGTCTGTCTGTTTGTATTTCTGTATTGTATTCTGCCAAACGTTCCGTTTGTCCGAATGCTTCTCGGTTTGTCTGTGTGCCTGAATGGCTGCATGTCTGTCTGTTTAACCCCCCCCCGCTCCGTTCCCATCTTTCATTCCCTGACTTATCCTCAGATCGTAGCAACAGCACTTACAGTAAACTCTCTCTCTCTCTCTCTCTCTCCTATGCTCTTTTTGTACTCACAGCCATGCACGCCATTCCAATTCCCATGCTATCTCGCGTGTCTCCAACACTGCAGGCCAAGTCCGCATGCTATCAACGCTAATCACAAAACATTGCAGAGAAACTAACGAAGCAATCATCAGGAACTGCCTTCTTTAGAAACATCAAGTAGTGAGCCAGGCAAACAGATCCGTCATGTCAGCTCTATAGTAATTTGACAAAACGTCTTATATGCAAAATCCTCTGTTTCGAGAAACTAAGATATCATTCCACTTTTCTTTCAACAGATATGAACAAAGTGCGATTTACCGACCTGTCTTTGTCTCTTTCACAATGTGGAAAGATTTTCATTTATTATAAAATAGTGTGCAAAGGGGCACAGTGGATATTTTAGATGTAGTAAAAAGAATGTTTGCCATAGTTGATTGGAACTCGGCGTAGATCAAAGTTCAGGAATTTTACAGACAGAGGTAAATATCACGTAGTGGAGAAATACGAATTGCCACTAAAATTGTTTGTTTGTTTTACTTTGTTTGTTTGTTTGTTTGTTTGTGTTTTGTTCCTTTGTAAAGGCTTGTCAGACAGATGCTGAGATAAGACTGTCATAGAAGGTAATGAGGTGACATACGTGGGGCAAAACAAACAAATGGAACAGATTAGATCTTGCTTTCATTCCACTGGCACAACGGTTCCCTCTCCTCTTGGACAGGTAAACGGTTCCCTCTCCTCTTGGACAGGTAAGCTCGACGTCTAGTCCTCTCGGACGTACGTCATTTTGCTGGTTTTTCTGCATATTTACCTGCCTGTAGTCATGTTTCGCTGCCTGTCTGCATGATTCCATATCTGCTTGTCTCTCTCTCTCTATCTCTGTCACTGTCTGTTTCCATATTACTCACCTGCCTCTCGATCTGTCTGCAGTACTGTGAGATTGAACTGTCCACGAACAGAACAAGGTCATTTGAAAACATGCATCTATGGGGGGAGCGGGGAGTAGGAGGTGGGGGGGAGGGCAGGTCGGGGAGAGTAGTGAAGAGTTTCTTGCCCACACAGCAAACTTCATCCCCCCCCCTCCTCCTTTCCCTGATTTGACTCGACGTACATCAGCCTTTCTGTGAATCTGTCGATCAGTTTGTCAGTGAATTTCCCCTGACACAGCAATTATATCCTGAAGAAAACTATCTGTGCAGGACGAAGATTTTTGCTCCTCTTTCAAACACAGCAATCAACTGACATACGTACGTGAAGAATAACATTGCCATCTTTTTTGTATTTGTTATTATTTCTCGGAAGTGGCCAAAATGTTTCAAGCCTCGTACGTATAGATTAAAGAACCATTGACTGATAAAAAATGGATGAAGAGTCGACGGGTACACCGCTGTCCGGGCAAAATCTTAAATTTAAATAAAAGGGGGGGGGGGAAGAAAATAATTCGAAATATTACCCAAGGACTTTCTCTGACCAAATTGGACAGGTATTACTAATCATTTCGAGATAGCCTGACTGAACATACGAGCATTGCCACCAATCGTTTTTGTAGCGTGTTTTATAACATTAAATCCTCTTCTGATATACACTGACTCTTTCACCGTTCTGGGCATCTTCTTCTTAACTCTTTGACCCCCACCAAACTTTTAAAACAAAAGAATACCGTGGTAATGACATTTCAGCTCTATGTTGGGCTTTTTTTTTCTCTCTATCCCTCTTTCTCTCTCTCTCCGTCCCATACATTCCTTGTGTATGTGTTTGTACATCAGCCTGTCTGTCTATTAGTTTGTCGGTGAATTTCCCCTGACACAACACTGAAACCATGGGGAAAAATATCGGCACAGGGCGAAGATTTTTGCTCCTCTTTCAAGCCTAGCAATCATCTGACATACGTACGTGATTAATGGCATTGTCTTTTTTGTGTATGTGTTTGCTATTGTTATCCTAGGGAAGAGCTCTAACATTATTTTCTCTCTGGAGCGCGTAAATCATGTGCTAATGTCACCAGTTATAATGATTGTCTGTTCGTAACCCCCCCCCCCCCGGTTGTTGTTTCTGACAACGTGTCCTGAAGACTAGTTGTAAATTACAAACCTGTGGCAATGTAATTTCTGACAGAAAATAACACAAAAGATGCACGGGAATGATCATGTCAGGTGAGGCAATCAGGGAAAGATAAGGAACAAATCTTATATCCAGACCGTAGAATAGAATTACCTAGGAGAGTTAATGGTAGATTGCGCTCATTTTTATGTTATTAACGTTGTTTCCACGTTAGTTAAGATTGAGCAGTAGAGACTTTATTTATAGACATTAAATTATTTTTATGCTACAATTTGCTAAGGCAGGAAGGTGAGACTCCTCATTTTTTGTTTGTTTGTGTATGTTTTGCTCTTTGGTGCAGCTGAAATACCTAACCACAGATCAAACCCAGTTGGCATCGAAGCATTGTTGTTTAGTGTGGTGTAACTAACCGATCAGTGATGAACCTTTGTTTACTCATCTTGCATTCTATAGAGCAGGTCCTGTGATAGAATAAACTTTCGAATGTCACCGAGGTCGAGTTCCTATTTTCTAAAAAAAGAGGGCTCCTTGCGACTGATCATTTTCAGAGTGTATCTTACGCTTAGGTTACGATATCTTGGCATGATATGTACATCTGAACTGTTTATAAATAATCCAGACACAAACATGGCTTTACAATGCTCTTTCTTATATCGCGGTATTTTTCAAAGGGAGGTAACTTGGTTAACGATCAAAAAGGCTCATTGTTTTGCGACGTCATTGTAGCAGTAAGACGGCAGGAAAACAACAACAACAACAACAACAACAACAACAACAACAAGATAGAGTAATTTTCCATGCGTTTTGATTGAAAAACTCCTATATTTTGTTTATATATGATTTCAGCTACTATGTGATCGCATTAAGAACGAGTCCATAGAGTTTTCTCAACTGATTCACTCCGTAGATAAAGAAAATATAATAGTCTATGATAAGAACGTTAATGATAATCATTAACTTTGTAAGCTGTATGGGTGGGTTGGCCTGACTGAGGCTATGGTTCACATCATAAAGAGAACTTACACAGAACTTGATCACTGCTATGGGTGGCTGCTCGGAACAAATGAGTTAATTAATTAGCTTTTGCAGTGCTAGAGGAACTGTAGAGCTACCCTTTTCAAACCTAACTTCTGGTATCTCCAAAAAGTTCATCGGAGTCCAATGTCTGATCTATAATCCCGCCTGGTCTTTCGTTCAATTCTCTGAGGCTTAAGAACGAATGCCAAGGTAAAGCCAGGCAATTTTTGTTGTGCACTTGACGGGACATAGCCACAGGCAGCAATAGTTCACTGTGTTATTTGTCTTCCTTAAACCTCAAGTTAAGTGAAATCATAACACAGCACAATATTCCTGGCCTGAGGCATGGGCCACGAGCATGCATAATGTTCCAAGGGTGGTAACTAACGAGCAGGGACTTAACAGAGCTAGCGCTGTTCCATGGAACAATCTGGTGACTCATAACGCATTTGCTCAAGTCATATAGTGGGAAAGAAATAGGGCCGGGCTGGGGGAGGGGGAGGAGGAGAGGGGATATCCTGGGAGTCACTTTGAAACCGTTGAGGGAGATGATATTAACCGATACCATCGGGTTTCGCATGGTCAAATTAGAGGAAGACACCAAAAACATTGAAATCGGCCTCGGTTACCATGGCAGCGGACGCCATCACGGATCTTCCCTCGCGGTATTGCATAATTTTACTATAAATAGAATTCCATATTTCTCAGCCGCGCGATTGAAATAAATTACTGTCCCGCGCATGTGGACCAAAAATTATATGGTTAAAAAAAATGAAATCATAAATCCCATCAGGAAAATAGAAAGAGGTAGATCTCCCCACTTCTTCTAAATCATACCACTAGAAAATCATATAAATTTGTTGAGTTTCCTCTTAACTACTAAAAAAATTGACATGGGAACTGTGTTCTATGCTTAAAGGTAACAAGTAAAGTAAAAGTACTATTTCTTGAACCCCTAAGAGGGGAAGTTGGCTTGGCCATTCCAGACCGCGTCGCCGCAGTGCAGCGCCACTGTACTTCCCCCGATATACATCAGGTACCCGTTTTACAGATGGGTGGGTCGTGAGCTGAGGAAAATTGTGCGTTAAGTATCTTTCCAACGTGCAACCGTTGTGATTCGAACCACCGACTTCTGCTTCCAAAGGCCACAGCACAGATCATTGAGCTGACACGCCCCACATTTACGTTATGCCCTTAACCTGGGGTTTATGCTTCCAGTAGGCGGAAGACACCTACAGTCACTTGAGGATGGCTGTCTCATCGTGGGATCCTGACGGTGCTGCTGCTGAGTGGTATAGGCTTTATTTTGATTTACTGGTTATTTACTGAACAGGTTTTTAATTATCCATAACACTGCTAGATGGAATACCGGATTATACTCCAGTAAGGCGCTAAATTATTGAGTAATTGGTGTACTTAGAGGTTTTAGAGAGCTTCCTGCTCTCAGAAACAGCTCGTAAGAGATATCTTATTTATTATGTCTGACTGACGCAGTTAATTAGACAGAAATGATACGTGAATTATCCCTATCACCTTGAATCTTTATTTTGTTGATGATGTTGATTTTGAAAATCTGCTTGTACGCTTTAAATGCTTGTACCTCCCAGGCCCTATCATTAGGTTTACTGTCTGCTTGGTAAACCATATTTTGAAGACATGACAGTCAGGTATGTTAGGATTCTATATTTGGTGATTTTATGAGGTTTTGCTATTGTTGACCATATCGTTTTAAAATGCCGTTTTTTTTTTGTGGGTTTTTTTTGTTTTGTTAGACAGTTAATTGTTTTGGGTCGTAAATTCGCCTCATTTGGCTCAAGTTATTGTAAGCAGCATCCACACCATCTGGAATGTTCCTCAGTCAAACAACAGGCATATGCACACAGGCAACAATACACGTATCGGACTGACATAATGAGCCATGAGCTAGGTTACGTCCCTTTGCCAAGTACAAGAGGTGTAGGACAAGCATTGCAAAGAAAGAAAACATCACATTTTCTCTTGTTTTTAGAAACATGTGGTGCAAAAATATTATGAAAAAATTACCACAATAGGAAAAAAAGAAAAGAAAAATATTCACCATATGGTGATTTTTTTCTGAATTTTCTGTTAATTATTTTTCACATAACCAGCGAAGACGTGATATTTTCCTTCTTTACAATGCTTGTGTTATATCTCTTGTACTGGGCAAAGGGAAGTAATTTCAATGACAGTCAAAATGGCTCATTATAGGAGTAGAAACACAAATGTATTCACGTACATATCTTATATAATAAATAAACACGTAGCCACGCGTACCGACACATATACTCATACAGTTACAAACATAATAATATACACAAATACATACACACAAATACATTCACCCAGCGAGGGCCCAGGGTATATAAAGAGATTCTTTGCTCCCACCTGCAGGCAGTGAAAGCATGCCATAGGTGGAATGCCTCCCATGAATGCTATTCGGGGCGTTCCACTGTTGACATCTCTTCTCTCTCTCCTTGCTCATGTTTTCTGTACATGCCTTCTCTCTCTTCTTCTTGACATGTAAAAGTATCTTACCGTGTTTGGCACAATATAGCCGTGATCGTGCTGATGTAGGTTAAACCCCAACGCAAACAACAACAAAACAATTACAACAACAACAATTACAACAACAACAACAACAATAAACAGACAAAAAACACATGTCCCTCTTGGCTCATATTGATTTTTGCATTTCTTCAGTACAACTTAACATGCTGTAATAATAGACAATGAATGACCTTTATATAGAATCTTTTCCTGTATACGGCTGGCCTACAGGTCCTAATTTCTATAGAGTTTATTCTTGCCCTGACACGCCCAACAAAGACCATAGTATGCCGGTTAACAAATGATTCGTGGGAAGTATATGGACTTGGTGTCTCTGTTTTTCTATTGAAAGTGTTTAGCCTTCAATCCTAAGAAAATAGGATTAGAAAATAGGGTTAACTTCTCCTCTTTCTCATCCCCCTGTAAGATGGACATTTCGCAGAGGAGCAAACCATTAAACTCCCTTGACCACGGCGTCCCATCGACTGTCTGCCAGGTGCTCAAATCCTTACCTTAATAATTTTCTATTGTTGGCGACAAGTGCCCATTTCAGAGTGGGTCGAGTCATTATTAGTAGCATTTATTATTCTTAATGTAGCAACTTAACACACTGTAATAATGAAAAAATGGAATGCCATTAAATACTCTCTCTCTCTCTCTCTCTTTTTCTTTTCTTTATTTCCGCATGGTTCAGGTACTTAACCCTTTACAATCTATCATTACGCCGACAACAGCAGAGACAATCGCATTCATTCTTTGTTTTCCAGACATCTTACCAGGCGACTGCCTTTTCAGCGATCAGATCAGATCCTTGCCGGTCTAACAATAACATTCTTGGCTGTAATTGGGTAACCATTCTAACTTGCGAAGAGGTCGAATAATAGTAATAACAACAACAAGAATAGACCTAATAAAAGTGGCATAATAATGATGATAATTATACTGATAACAATAAGAATAATAGCCCAAGTAGATTCGAAACTTTGGCAAAGTGATAGCAACGTCAATATCGAGTTGTATGTGATTGTATTTGCTTCTTTTTCATGCATTTGATTGATTGCCGGATAGAGTCGTCTTTTATTTTAGACATCTTTTTATCTATAAAATACTATTGATAACAACAATAATAACCTAACAACATTGATAAAAGTGATACAACAATAACACCACAACCAATAATAATGAACAGTAACACCAGTGACAATAAAAATGACAATAATAATACTAAACCGCAGCAATAATAATAATGATAATATCATTATATTTTGATTGATAATAAGACTTATAATCTGATCATCTTTAATTAGGATCAGACAGTCTTTAAATTTCAGTTTTCTTCCTTATCAGACTGTCTGATACTTTCTTATCTACAGTGAGGAGCAAAAATGAAAAAAAAAAAAAAGAAAAAGAAAAGTCAGGCAGGCTGTAAAGACCCTCTTTTAGCCCGGTAAATCCAATTTGTACTTGGAACAACCCTCGACAAGTACTCGACCGCCCAATCTCTTCACTTGTACTCGCTTTGGTGGTAACTCAAGCTCTTTCTAAAATTAGTGGAAAATCGCTGTCGTTACTGAAGGGTGTCAGCCAAAGAGAGAACCGACGGGGACAGAAGACATTGTTCCTATACTCTTAGGTGGGTGATGATCTTGGCAGTTGTCCTTCCACTCTCCCCCCAACCCCTCCCCCTTTTCCCTTTGGACTTCACATTGACAACTTTGTCGACTATCTTCTTCACTTCACTTCACTTCATGACCCCTAAACTTTCGTTCGTTGGGGCGCTACCGGAGTTGCTACAACCAGTCTCCTCCACTCCTCTCTGTTCTCAGCCTTCCGCAGGATGTCTCTCAGCTCTAGGCCTGTCCATTCACGAATGTTGTCCTCCCATCGTGTCCTCTGTATAGAAGCGACAAAAAAGGAGGGCGGGGAGGGAAGGAAAGTGGGGACACGTCCTGTAATAGTGAAGTTTTAGGTCTATTGCTAATTTAGATTACGCATTTGAAGGAGTCAGGCCACAGAGTCTAACAGTGAAGCTATGGGATGGGGAGCGGAAAGAGAAAGTCTAGCACTGTGGTTCCCAATGTTCCTGTGATTGCGACTCCCAGTCCTACCCAAGAGCTGGAAATCCGCGCAACCAGCTGTATTCAACATCTTCGTTTACATTTCTTTTTGTGCCGGAGAGGGATTTTCTCGGCTTTAAGTAGCTGCCAGATTTGCGTGAGAATGTTTGTGGGTAGAAAATTTTTTGCCCGGACAGCGGCACACATCTTATTCTTTCATCGATTTTTACCTGGCAAGAGTTCTTGACGTGCTTAACGTACACACGGGACTTCCGAAATAATATTTGCCCTTATCCGAGAAGGCTAGACGGCGGGTTTCCCTACCCAGGTGACCGTTGAGTCACTGGAAAAAATGCACGTTTTTCGATCCTCGTGTTCTTCCAGCCCCCAATGGAAGGACCCGCGTCGAGCCCGGCCAGAACCCGCAACCTCACCGACCTGAGTTCTTTTCACCCTGCAGTAGACTCCAAATCACAAAGTCACTGCGACCCCGGGAGATCTATAATTATAAGTATTATGTCCTTTCTTGTATGTTCGCCGGGTCACTACACCTATGGTTCTGTAGTTGTATCCCCTTATAAATTTACAAAGCCATAAAGCCCTTGTAGTTACCTCTCTTGTTCCTGGACACAGCCAAGCCAATGTTTACATGATGGAGAATGATGGTCTCAAATTTGTTCATAGCTGTCAAGCCAGCTCTCGTACCGTACAGCTGTTGTCTCCCTTGTGTGCTGCTGTTGTATTGGCACAGTGTCTACATGCTTGTCTCCCCTGGTCCTATCGGACAGCCATCAAGACAACTATTATCATCTATGTACCATCTGGGCAAGCTGACCTCTTTAATGTATTCGATCCTTTGCGGATGGGTTATGTCTTTATTGCCCCTTCCCCTATGTTCATGTGGCGGTAAAGCTGACAGCACCCAGGTTCACCCTAGCTCTTTATGAATCTGCACATTTATCAATGCCGGTCACGCTGTCCCAGACTGTTGCTCAGTGAAATTGATAACCTAACCATCCATATCTTTAAAGTGACATACTTTGACGAAACAACTCTTTTCATCACAGTTTAAACATTTAAAAAAAAAATTATCTATATATTAAACATATGTGTCAACGCTATTAAAATATAACCTATCATATCGTTTCAGTCTCCAGGCATGGCATTTTAAAGCTATGGATTACAGGAGAGGTCATTAAGGATGTCTTGATTCTATGGAACAGAAGTTCCCCTTGCAAAATATTTTGTCAAAATGTTATGGGAAACCTATTCAGACAGACCGATCTCACATTTTTGTCAACGGCGAAAGTTTCGAAAATGAAACAGAAAAACATCAAGTGTCCTTCATGTGGACAATATCACATTTAGGCATTAGTTTGTCCTTTCTTGAAGAACAATAAATTTAATATCTTTACACAATAGAGACCAGAAGGAAGCAGCAAAGGCCAGAGTGAAATACTGAAGACCAGAGCCAACAGCTCATATTCGACTAAGCAATAACCTGGAAATCCCGGCGGAATTTTTTGCACCCCCTTGCTAAAAATAGAATACTCAGTGGTGTTTGTTGCCGCTCCACCACGAGATCTGAGAACACTGTCACCGGTCCCGTGATATTTATGTTGTTTTTTTTTCTATGTCAATGTCAACAGTTTTCAGTGTTTGTGCCCCCGAGACTACTCAAATTAAACGGGAATTTCCAGCCGTTCGCTTAATTGGAACACATCTATTCTGCCAAACATGGTGTGTATGCAGTAGCCTGTGTGCACTAGATTATGGCCTGAGATCCTAAGTGACAGGTTATAATGATATTTTTAATGCTGGGCAAGCAATAGTTGAAAGTCACACATCATTCTGACTGACACAAAGTATTGTGACAAAACATCCTGATTTTGTTGGACATCATTGTCTTTTAGGCCCATCCACACTACATTGAGGCAGTAAGTTGCGATTTCTTACATGGACATACATTTTTGTGCCACAAAACATGTCATTTACTGTAAGTTAAAAGTGGAATGAAAGTAAGCTTAAATATTTAAAGATGTAATTCTCAAAACGGCGAGTTAAGGCTAGGAGAGCGTTTTGTCAAAGATGGCTACAGCTGGGAAGCTGATCGTTTACGCTCATTATCATGGCTACGTCTATCACCGGAACGAATCAACATCTTTTGGCTGATCGATTTTGTACTGAGGATCCCCTGGGTGCCTGTCCCTCAGTCTGTCGTGGGGCCCTCGCATATTCCAATCTAATCTTGCCCATACAGACGCAATGGCCGCCATCTTGAGGGGCAAGCGTCAATAATATCAGTATCTATTCTCTCGGGACCGTCGGTTGCTGTTGGCGCATATGAAGACCTCCCCCCCCTCCCTGTCCCTCCCCCTCCCTTTTCTTCCTTATTCTGCACTTTACTAAGAAGGCTTGTTACTGTGAAAACTTGTACTTTTACATTCAGTTTAAACTTTATGTAGGATGATGCCCACCAAGAAAAGAGAGAGAGGGAGATCACAAAGTTTTCATGAATGGAGTCAGAGAGTAGTGTACATTCATTGAGAATACCATTCAGAAAAGGGGTGTATGTCATTCAATTTGATATGATCACTTTTGATGCTGACATTTAATTTATCTACTTTAGCCCTACAGAATTGATATAAGTATTTCTTCTCACCAGACTGTTGCTGCAGGCGCTTGGTGAGCCGTTCTTTTTCTTCTTATTTTGAGTGTGTGTGTTTGTGTGTGTGTGCGTGTGTGTGTGTGTGTGTGTGTTCCAGATCACTTTGCCGTAATAGATTACTAATGGTGAAATTTATATCATTAAATTTCATCTGGGATGATATTTAAAAAAAAAAAAAACCAAGAAAGTTAATGAAACAGAAAAGAAAAGAATTCAAAAAGGAGCACACGTGGAGAAAACAACAACAACAAAACACCATTGATTGATACAACATCAGATCTGTCTTTGAAGTCTTTATGTGGTGATAACTGGATTAACTCATTCATCACTGTGACGGCTGAACATAACTATAATGTATGTATAATCAGTTATTTCAGTGGATAGACATGTTTTAAACGTTATGATAAACTGTCAACCGACAAGTAACTTAAAACATTAAAATAAACCTACAACAATGTGAGGAATTCAATGTGTTAACAATTGAGTGCAGTGATGATATTGGTCAAACGTTTAAATTTCTTGCATCTTCATCAAGAGTAACCAAGTAGCTTAAGGTTGGTTCAAAAAAGCTATCATTTTAAACACCGATACTTTTTATCTATTTATTTTTAAATCTATAAATATATTTTTTAAAACATTTTTGGGCAATACTGTGGCTAATATTCTGCATTATTATTTGAAACAGAGAGCCATATTCCATCACTGATTGTTGGACAGTTAATTTTGGAAGAAATATAGTCCATAGCACTCAACGAGTAAATAATCTATTTGTGTTGTTGCTTCATAATAATACTTTGGTAAGATCACACTAGACAGTGTCGGTCTCCGTAAAGCATTTTGTGCACCTAAATTTCACATCACTACTCGGAAAATGGAAGTGTTTATTTACGCGACTGGGTCTATCTTCACCACTCGTC
Source organism: Peronia verruculata (assembly GCA_038406235.1). NCBI lineage: Eukaryota > Metazoa > Mollusca > Gastropoda > Systellommatophora > Onchidiidae > Peronia > Peronia verruculata. The sequence goes on from JBCAUA010836883.1 coordinate 11,986, forward strand.
ACCTGCTCATCGGACCTACGTGTTAGCGTTAGGGTGAACTTGCGCTGGTCGAGGGACTCAGCAGGTTAAGCTAGCGGGGTTGGTCTAGTTCATTTTAATCATTAGAAAAAAAAAAAAACGTGCCTGTAACGGGGGAGGGGAGGATTTTCTTTGTTTGCCGACACGAGGGACTCGTGATTTTTCTGTTATCGTGAATAACGTACTGAGACTAGTCGTGTAAATAGACCGTGTAAATAGACTCGACCTTTGAAAATACCATATATTAAAAATAAAAATAAATTTTTAAAAAATGCATTATAGGTCGACGTTTAACAAACCGTAAACATTCATCTATTTGAAATGTCTATGATTAGTTTGCCTCGGGCTTGTCTGCGTCATTTTCTCTCTATTATAGTCATTCTCATCCCTTTCTTCAGTCCTTCTCCGTCTGTCCATCTGTTTATCCTTTCCGCTGTTTGTTTGACTGTCTGTTGGTTTGTCCATCTGCCTGCCTTTCTGATTGTCTACTTACCGATCTGTTGGTTTGTTCGGTTGTCTGTCTGTCTGTCCATCTATTCCTCTATCCGATTATCTGTGAGCGTATCATTTTATTTGTCGCCTCTGTTTCTATTGACTGGCTATCTTTCTGTCTGGGCGCCCCTCTTTCTGTCAGTTATGTCCCGCTTTCTTTCTATCCCGTAGCCTGTATTTCTGTCGATCTATTCGTCATCTTCTATTTCTCTGCCTCTCTTTGTACTTTCTTCACCCATCTTTCTATTTCTCAGCCTACCTCTATCTGGACGGCTTATAAAAACAGCTCAGTCGCACGTTTATTCATGATGTTCTGCACTTCTATTTTCAATTCTTCTCAGCCATTTGTCAGCTACTTCCTCCATTCTATCCACGAATAAAACTGTTTTTTCCCTCTCTATCTTCATACAACTGCAAGGCAAGATCACCCGTGCGATTTGATTTGCTCGAGAAAGTAAATATATACTTCAAAAGAACTGTTTCTCGACGTTTGAGAAAGAAAAAAACAATAATAAGGCCGGTATTTCAGGAAATGGTGTGCTTGACCTTGCGAGGGAGGATATCAAAGGGCGCTGATGATTGAAGATCTAACCAGGTGAAAATGATATTCATGTGGAGATGGATCAGGCTCTAACGGGAAAGAGAGTGGCTCAATCGCGCCATATTCAAACTTAGCCAATCAATGTCGTATTCTGTTGGTGACACGATTGCAAAATAACATGTCCAAATAAAAATATAGTGCATTTTATTATGTACTTTATATCCACTTTCTCGCTTCGTATTTGTTTGTTTGTATGTTTGTTTGTTTGTTTGTTTGTTTCAGACAGTTTTATTTTATCTCATTCATAATGTATTACATTGTACTGTATTATAACCTATCACAATGTATTGCATAGTATGATACTGTAATGTATTTTGTTTGTTTTCAAAATTGAAATTTCAAATCACCCGTATCCGCGATTTTGTGAACATAAAAAAGAGAAAAGAAAAAAAAAATGAATTCAGAATGAAGTGCTGAGCATTCAAGAATATTGTGTGTCTATGTAATCGTTCATGGTAAACTGCCCATTTATAGGGATACAAGAGGGACAAAAATCTAGTCAATTTCAATTTCAATTTCATTTCCTGATAACCGTCTTCATGGGAGTTTCTGCAGAACACTCCTTTTGTGTACTGTTTGCATGAGTTTTTAATTATGAAATATATTTTCAGAAATTTATGACTCTTGAAAGGAAATTAAAATTCCCAGTGTTTTGAAATCTTTAAACAAAACCCGCACATTTCCTTTAACACCTGCTATGATCCATGTTTCAATAGCGATGATAGATACATTTAACATAGAAAAAGCAAAACAACAAAACATACACACATACACACAGATTCATACAT